>JANJGK010005598.1:0-44640 GCA_039081455.1 Macrobrachium rosenbergii | reverse complement strand
GACTTAGGGTTTCCTATTTATCTTTCTATCTTTCTGTATATTGGCAGTAGCTTATCTAAATCTGCTTATCCTCTGACACAGTGTTTTGTTTCAAAATGAAGAAGTAAATACGTGTCCTTTAGACATGGTCCTGATCATAACGACTACGTATCCAGCATTGGTTAATATCTTTATAATCTGAAACCTTTAAACTACTGTAGTACCTCTTGCCCTCATAGATCCTTGTATCATTACCTTGTTTCCCATCACCCCTCCATCATCAGCTCATTCTTCAATACACCAACAAGCAATACTGTGAGAGATCCTGATATTGGCTTACTTACAAGCTTTTATCCTGGAAATTCCATGGGTCCCTTCTTTACACCTGGAACCATGTCCTCGTGGATTGTAATGTCAGTAAGGTTTTAGGAAACGGTAATCAGGGGCATGTTTCCTCCTCTGGGAATAACCTTTTTCTCCCTTCTGACCTTGCTTTACTCACCCTCTTCTCCTTAGCCATTCAATCAAGAGAGCGGGTATACATAAACCATCTCTAACCTATGCTCCTGCTGTATTCTGCTTCGTTTGTACTACTGTAGTAAAAGTTTTCTTAGGTGGAAATCCGACATCCTTATATCGTCCGAACTGGAAAAGAAATATCTAATCCTTTGTCAATAAGACTTTTACACACTTTTTGAATGGTTTAATTTACTTCTCTCCTCTGCTCTGATGGCTCTGTAGCTTTGATGCTTGTGAAAAGGCCACACTCTGTGACTTAATTTTAAGCCTACTCTGCTCTCAAACAGTTCCATTGTCCTTATCTTCCTATTCTATCTTGTTTTACTCATATGTTCTCCTGATTATTGTCTGAAAATCAGGTTTTTATGGTTCTTGCATCTTTAAAACTATACTAGGCTTTTTTTTCTCTAATTATGTGATCCTGAACTTAAACTTCTTCCTAAAATCAGAGTCTCGTCCTGTCAATCTGCAAGAAAGGCAATTTCTGTAATTCCTCCAGCTATCATTCCTCTGGACTTAACTTCTTACTATTCCTAAGATATTCAATAATACTTAAGATATTCACTATTGAATATCTTGATGAAGTCTGACATAAGGTTCTGTTATGCAGATTTCTGGGTACGGATTAAACAAGCTGGTGCTCCCTTCTCAGTCTGTAGTAATATTCTTGGTGTATCCGTTTTTCTTTATGTATTCCTTTCTATTCCTTCTTTTGTATACTTCTTCCCTTACCTACGCTTTTGCTCTTGAATAATCACTCCATATCCCTTCTTCATTCACCATTTGCTAATCAACCTCTAACTTTGAATTCTCTTTTTCTCGCCTAATAACTCGAATCTTGTGAGCGTGTCGGAGTGGGTGTCCTTTAACTTACTTTTACTGTCTCTAACCTTCAGTTAGTTTCCGTAAAGATTCAATTAAAACCCTTACCTATATTAGTGCTTTGTGTGCTCAGATTATTTTTGAACTTGTGTTGGAGAATAGACCTTGTTTGCATTGCTAAATCTTTTCTCTCTATAAAACTGGTTGTATTTAGCTCATGAGGCAAATTCATCCTTAATTTAACTTAGTTATCAAAGGTTTGTAAGGAAATTATTCATTCTTGTTTGAAGATATCGTTCGCATATCGAGAAGACTCGGCGTTTTTTTTTTTTCAGTAGTATAAATGCAAGGCAATTCATTTAAACTCTCACTACATCCCTCAATCAATTCTCTCTGCCGCAAGGTGTCCTTCCTCTCACCTTTCCACACGTAGTACTTCAGTCAGTGTTCTTTAATGGTCAGAGTGGGTAAACCTTCCCTCTTCCGTGCTCTTCCTGACTCATACAACCTGTCGTCCTTTTTCAGCCGTGTTGTAAAATGATATGATCTCTTTCTCATTTAGCGGGCACTCTCATTATATGCATACTATTTCCATCTATATACAATCAGTGTAACATTTTTTGCTTTTATTATCTTTATTATGTATCAGAACTTGAGTCCAGTGCAAGGATACCACAGCTGTACTCTAAGTTAGTTGGTATTTAAACTACTTAAGTATTTCTTATAAATGATCATTGGTTCTCATGTTAGGTTAAGAAAGGAGGGATTAATTTTTTCTTTAAATCTTCTTTAGTATTTGCACTAAGAACTTTTACATAAGCTGTGTTTTTGAGCTACTGTCACCTCTACAAGATATACATATAAAAAGAAACAGGTTATCGTCATAACAAATTAAGAAAATAAGTTTTTCAAAACAAATATATGATAGGAAAATATACGATTTCTAATGCACCGGTAAGTTGGTAATAATGAATAAGGAAATAAATTGTTATGGTAACCTGTTTTTTTATATATGTATTTAAAAAGAGGATGTCAGAACACTAACATCAGAGAAGGAATAGGGCCATAAGATTAGATGCATCTGATAAACACTATCTATTTTTGATCGTTGCTACCGTTGTTTAAAACTGAGTAAGATCTTTAGGGTGTCATTTGTAATATAAATTATATGTTTTTTTATTAAAAAAATTACAACATTCGACTTTTTAACATGAATAACTTAATATTCTACTATAAAAAAGAATTACAAAGACTGAATGTCCTTACAAACACGATCAGATTTTATTGAAACAAAATTAAAAAGTTGTTCCCTTTCAGACTACAAACCTACAGTTGCAAAATGAGCAAAAGGTTGTTCTAATTTTTCCCACAGGTAAATGAAGAT
Source organism: Macrobrachium rosenbergii (assembly GCA_039081455.1). Classification (NCBI taxonomy): domain Eukaryota; kingdom Metazoa; phylum Arthropoda; class Malacostraca; order Decapoda; family Palaemonidae; genus Macrobrachium; species Macrobrachium rosenbergii. The sequence goes on along the minus strand of JANJGK010005598.1, from coordinate 41,936 downwards.
TTAGTTAGTTTTACGCAGTCTTCATATCCCAACAAAATCAATGGAATACTTTTTCAAGTTGGTTTGTCGTACCAAATCCCTTTAATTTCTCACAAATACAAATCAAAGTGTCTAAGCAAGCAACCTTGATAGGTTTTTAAAAATTGTATGAACAGCGAAAGCTGCGTAAGACTTCCTCAACTCCTCTATGTACCCACATTCCTTGTATACCAAGTCAGTGAAGAGCAGTCCAGTGTAACCGAGACAAAAACTATTATGAGAGTGCCAGCACTAACAAGCACGATTCATGTCAACTCATGTAGAGATGTATGTTTCAAATGAATTATCCTTTTTCGGTCGAGCTTTCACAACCGACAATTATGTATCCACCTATTCTCTAAAACGTATTTTCTTATCTACACTCTGTTCTTGCGGAATTTCCTAATCAAGTTCGATTCCTGCCTTGTCCCATGATGCTTTAAACTATGAACTTTATGCTGAAGACGACTACCTTTGAAATTGGAAGTAATTGTGACGGACAAACTTGCAGGGAATGAGAAAAATTAGGATATGAAGGAAACAGTAATAATAATGAGCAATTTCCTGGAGATGGTGAGTGACGCAAATATGGAAACTAATTATTGTTCATTAATCAGTCGAATTTATCCCTTGATTTTTGGTTAAAAATATTATTTAGAAATTGGAACTATTAACTATAACTATTAAATGGCGAAAGGTTTTGTAAGAAATTTCATATGACAGTGTATAAAAAGTAGAATTATTTGTAAGGATAAAAGTGTTTATGCACATTATTTTACTTGAATTAATGGAATTCAGTCTACTGCACAAATGTGCATAAAAACACTTGGCATTAGGCCTTTATATTATTTACCCTTTCAATTAATGCTGATTTAGTTCTGTATACAAATTATGTAACGAAGAATCTCTATGTTAGGCAATTGTGGAATTACATTTCATTTCGATGAGATATCAGTTGTTCACTGGTTTTTAAATCACTATGGCACAGAGCTTGGATTTTATATGTTGCAAGTGAAAGAGAAATCAAGTCTATATTTCTGGGTGATAATTTTAGAATGAAATTGGACGAGGATTTTCCTAAAAATATGCTTTCACTGTCAAGGTTTATATTACTAAGATTTAATTCTTTGCTTTTTAATCGTTCTTAAACAAGAGAGAAACGTTTTCCTTGATCACAAAGAGGCGGAGGATTAAAAAAAAATTATTAAATTCTGTTTACTAAATATAACAATAAATCTGTGAGTAGTCTAATTTTCGGAATTTGTGTACTAGATTTATTCAGCCTCTGAAATTTCATACAGAGTTAATACACAACAGATGTGAAAAAGACTTTTAATTAGAGTAATTTTTTTATAAATAATCAAAGTGAGATTTAAAACGTCTTTTTCATTTTCTGTACTTAGAACCATCTTTTTTTTTATTTTCCATATACAGATCTGTCCCCATACAAGAATTGAACTGAATGGCCTCTTCCTGCATTTATTTTACTTTTTTTTTGGTTTCTACAAAATGTTGAACCCAATATCACACTTCTGCACTATATACTACAATACTATAATCCTACACTTCTAGAAAAGACGACAGAAAATTGGCATTAAAGGTCTCGAGGTCCTCAACTACTAGGATTGGAATGAAAGAAGAAAATAGAGATCAATAGTAAACCCAACATAAGCAGTTTTCCTTATATGTTTCTTATGTTTTTCTGCCTAAATTACTATGTATGTATATATATATATATATATATATATATATATATATATATATATATATATATATATATATATATATATATATATATATATATATATATATATATATATATATATATACATTGTCATAAACTGGACGGTCTTGTTTGGGGAGATTTTGAAACAAGGTTTATATTGATGCTGCCATGAAACCAATAAAGCGCAGCTTATGAGCAAAAGGGAAAGTTATTCGAAAACTTACCTTAGATTATCCTGCATTTACAATTAAAGGAGGAAGGTCGCCATTTGGAATTAGAATTCTTTTACAAATTTACAGGGGTTTATTTACAGAGACTTTAGCAATGAGACAAGGAGACAAACAAACCGACATGATAGTCAGTGGGCAGACTCATTAATTGGACACATAGAACAATAATGCAATGGTTGGCAACGAGCAAGCTGATTAATAAGGGTGCCAATTTCGATACAATCAGTCTAATGATAATAATAATAGTTAGTCATGCCCTGATTACACGAAATAGTCTCTGATAGATGATGCAAACAGATTGAACTCCAGGATGGGGAAATTAATTCATATACAACTCTGCCGAGGTCACAACAGATTTCAAGGATCGGACTGCGTCCAGGAATAGTTTCAGATTGGGCATACAGTCAGATTTATCAGGCACAGAGCACACAGAGTGGTTGGTCTCTCCTGTAAGAGAGGTTCTGCCTGAGCCCTGCTCAAACTAAGAGAAATGAAATCTACCTATGAAATATCACCCAGTACATGTTCTTAAATACTAAACATGACGTAGCCCAGAAGATAATTATGTTGAAAATCACGTAATCACAGTCTTCGAATCATATTCGATTGGGCTTTTGAAACAAGGAACACGTGCTCGCCGTCAAACAAAGGGGGGAAGCCTGTGAAAAGGAAGGGATTAAACTTGAAGGTAAATGAGAGAAATGGAAGAAATTTAGTGGAGAGACAAGGGTGACTAGTGCCAAATTCACTCTCGGCTTACCTATTTCAGACGAATATTTGAGCTCTGAAATACCATGTCTTGGGCGTACGATCGTGAAATTGGGCCGCCACCGGAGACAGACATACAATCAGGACAGTCGCTGGAAGTGGTCTGCTGGCTTGCTGCTTCGAGCGGGTGTCGGAGCCATAGGTCCCAAACCTGAAAGTGAATTCTTTGCCAGTAAACAGGTCAAAGGAATAGCAGTCTTAAAGATAATGAGCCTAAGGTTTAAGGTGCTAGCTCCCCCACCCCCGAGTGGTTTACGCCCTAATGTCTATTTCCTCCCCAAAGGTGGGTGGGAAATCTAGGTGTGTTCTGGTAGCAGGGGGGGTTGAAAGAGGGAGACCCATTGTCTACCCTGCCCCGGCATTTCCTGTAGGCTACGGAGGCATGCGTCCTCTGTCCATATAAGTGAAAACAACTGAGTTCCGCCATATTGGCGCCAGCTATAAGCTAACTGAAATGATAATTTTCCATAGAAGTTAGCTAGATAGCAGCTAAATAGGAGGGAGGTATGTAAATCCTTGACAGGTCCCCCCTTAAAAAAGACCCTTCACACCCTTTCGGGTGTGAGGGTCTTAGCTAATTCCTCCCGACTGGCCAGTGACCCTACATAAGATGGATTGTGGTTTTGCACATCTAAAGGAACCTACCTAACTGCTAAGAGGGGTCTGAATTGGCTAATTTACAGGCCTAACCTACCTAAGGGTATAGATATGGCTACTAACTGGCTAGGATGACGGGAGAAATCTATGTCTAGACAAATGCACACTGTAAACACCTAACCTAACCTAACCTACTATCCCCACGACTCTGGCACTGAACGAACTGGCACTAACGAATGGCACATACTAAATTAGGATCGGCGCTACGCTTTACAATTAACACGCAACAAATTGAAACTGGACGAACCTGAAGGGTAATTCACAATGTATGATTAAGTAATGTATTAGTTCGAGTCTAGAGTGGGTTGGAAGGAGGTTAGTTGGAAAAGGGTTAGTAATAGAGGGGTCTAAGTGGTTAATGGTTAATGCTACGGGCTCAGAGGTCACACTGGCTACCTTCTCTGGGTAGGTGCCAGGATCGATCTGAGATGGGAGCGGCACTGTGGCAACGGGCACAAGTGCCAAGAGAGCCTATGGCTCTGACTCACTAAGTGAATTTCTCCCCCCCCCCCCTTCTTCTTCTTCGGGGGTCTCCAGGGTCTGGCTAGGCCATTCCTAGGGGGCGATGAGGATACTGACTCTGAAGAACGGCCAGGAGTGCCGTCAGGAGCAGGATCAGGGGCAGCCTCAGGGGCTACAGGCTGGCCTCCTACTTCGGCTGCTGCGACAACCGTTGTGGGAAGAGAACCAACGTCTGTGTCCTGGCCGGACAGTTCCTGGTCTACCAGAAAAGAGGTAATGTCCAGGCCTGCCAGGGGGTTGTCCTCTGCAGGTGAAAGAGTGTGGGAAGAAAAAACGTCAGGGGTCGGAGGTTCACACTGAGCAATGATTATGGTGGTGAGATTTGGTGGATCTCCAGTAGGAGGATCCGAGTCATGTTCGGGGTCTGGCACTGGCATTAACTCAGGGCCAGGGACGGGAAGTACGCTTGGCAGGGAGCATCCAGCCAAGATAGGCGGAGCTTGGCACTGATTAGTGCTCACAAGTAGCACTGGCAGCGAATTGGTGTCAGACAAAGCTGAAGGGGGACGCGGAGAATCAAGACCCCTTGGTGTCCCTGGAGTAATTTGGGACAGCGATTCCTGTCTTGAGGAGAGGGCTGGGACTCTTGGTTCGGTGGACTTGGCCACTGCGGCTAGCCTACTGGGGCACTTCGACTATCTCTCAGATTGGCCCCTTACATTGCAGGTCCTGCAGCAGTAATTTGTGCAATCCCTTTGTGAGGAGGGAGTGATCCCTTGGTGGCCGTCCGGTTGCAAGATCTGTGGACTAGGCCTAGAATGTGTTCGATGTTGGTGGGTCCGGTTCGCTTTTGGGCGAAAGAAAGATTAGTTTGATGGTGGCACAGCTGTCACCGAGGCTGTGTCCCGCTTAGGAGGTTCTGGCATGGCTTCACTGGCGGAGGCAGTCAGGCTATAGAATGGTGGCGGTCGGGGCCATCCCCGGAGTTTGACTGTGGGAACAGCTATGGACTGCTGGTCTACCCAAGTTACCGTCCACCTGACTTCCTCATCTATGAAGACACTGGCTGGCACCTTGGCCCAATCGATTAGGCTAATATCCGAGCCAGTGTCGGCAGTAGCCGATAGGTTCACTATTAGGCTAGACTCATCCAGAGGGGCTATGATGATGGACTTTGTCCAGACCCGCTCAGGGTGAGCCTTTTCTGGCGGCTCAGCTAGAGAGGATGTGGTACTGATCAGGTGGACATGCCTGGGAGCAACCACATGTTTTGGGCATGCAGGATACCCTGAGGTAGAGTGTCCTAAAGCTCCACAGTCTCGGTAAGGGCTCCGGGGATAGGATGATTTCCCGGCAGTGACGGTGTGCTGGGAAGCTGGTGCTGAATTAGGAAAGGAAGAGGGATGGTTATTGGTAGGCTGGCGAGGGTTGTTGCCCGGTGGATTATTGTCCCTGTTGTGGCAGTCTTCTTCAGCATGACCGTACTTCTTGCAGATGGTGCACATATGTCTACTAGGTGGACCATTCCGTGGGCGATTGAAGGCTGAGAGGTTTCCGGGTGGTACTATTTTGTGCTGCAAGGTGCTGTGGGAGGGGTTGTACGTTTCCCAAGCATCAGCAAAGCAGCAGGCTTCCTTGAGGGTGGCTGGCAGCTAATCACTAAGATACACAGCCAGGGGCCCAGGCGCACACTGGAAGAGGTCCTCCAGCATGGTCCGGTTGAACACATCCTCAAAGGTGTTGCACTGCAGGGATTCGAACCAGCGGGTCCCAGCCTGAGTCTTGTGACAGGCCCATTCTGTCCAGGACCATCGAGGGTCGTTTCTTGTAAACTGGGTTAATTCCCGATTCCTACCAGACCTGCAGCAAGAGTCCACATGGACACCTTGAGTAATTTCTGTGAATCTAATTATGGCCATAGGCACCTGTTGGTGGTTGTTGACGAGTTAACTAGGTTCGTAGAGATTTTCCCGTTGAAGTACAAAACAGCGGAAGGGGTGGCAATTGCATTTTTTCATGGGTATATTTGCAGATATGGAACACCAGAAGTTTTGATTACAGATAACAGACATGAATTTGTAAATCGTATGATGCAATGTCTTGCGGACGTAAAGGGGATTAAAAAGGGTAATATTATTCCATATAGATTGGAAGCGAATGGCTTGTGCGAAGGAGCAAATAGAAAGGTTATTGAAGCTCTCAGAATGACCGTGGGAGATAATGACCCAAATTGGGACCGCTATCTTCCACAGGTCCAGCATAGTATTAACGCTATGCCCAGCGATACCATTGGAATGTCTCCCAATGAAGCGCTGTTTGGATACCCAGTGCGATTCGCATTTGATCTATTGCCCATTCCAACAGGTGACGATACTGTAAAGTCGCTGATTTCAACTTGCTAAGAATCTTGAGATGAAAATGTGAGACATGGTAGATAGGAGTAATGCAAAGCCAGATAGAGTCAAAGTAGCTGTCAGAGATAGGGTTTATTTGAAGATAAATGTCAGGAATCAGATGAACTATAAGCTGAGTCCTAAGTTTGAAGGTCCGTTCCGTGTTGCTGAAGCAAAGAAGGGAAATACATTTGTTGTTCTGGATGAAAAAATGGGTGTATCTCAATTGACATATTTCTAAGATCAAAAAGACCGGTTAATGGGTGTTAGCATGGATGCATTCCTAGGTTGCATTGTGGTTATGATAATGGGTAGGTTACGGGTTGTTTTTCTTCTTTCGGGTTTTAATGGGTTGTAAATAGGCATGACTTGTAGTTTGTTGTAATTGAGGAGGACGTTAGTCCGTAGAGTTATGCAAATCTTTAATAGTCCAGGGTCATTGTGATTTCTGATGTAAGCTGTAGTACTTAGTGTAATTGTGTGCAGAATACCGTAGAGTTTTGTAGATGAGTGAATTTGAGTTGTTTTTTTTATGGGTTGCATCTGTGGTTAGGGACTTTATCGTTCGCATTTGGCGATAGTAATGGGTTACTTTGAGTTAATGATTTGTATTCACATGACTTTAGGAATTGTGACATGGGCTAATTTTATAAGAGGTGAGACCCATGTGATATTATGTTAGAATGTTATGATGTGTATCTGTCGTGTGACGCAATATCTTTGAATATAGTTACAGAATAAGGGTTTGTTATTTAGGATTTTGTTTTGGGGAGGTATTTAGTATATCGGACCGAACGGGTCTGACCTTTTACAGGTTGGGATATGTCAGTTAGGATTTGGGAGAGGTTTAGGAAGTTTTTAATAGGAATATCGAATTCGAGTATTTGGGATTTTTCAGTTCTCTTTTAAAATTAAGAGAGCTGTGCCATGAGTAATTGTAGCTGTTAGGATCGTAGGAGCGATTGCCAATATGTCAATTGCTATTGTGCTGAGAATTAGTCGGGTATTGAGCAATATTCGCTAACCAGAGTAGAACCTTGATGTTTTTTACGAGATATGATACCTTTCAGATGTTTAGGATTGCTTTTCGGGAATTCAGTATATGGATAGGGTTCTCGGGTAATTTTTTGTTGGGTAGAATTTTTATAAATAGTTCCTTAGAGTTAGTGTTCCTGATAGTGGGTTGACTGTGGAAATTCCGGGTAGCAACTTGGAATTATTTCACACTGAGAACACATGACCTTTGCACTAGTAGTCTTATTGGTTCAGTAATAATATGGCATAGGGAATAGACGAGTTACTTTTTGATATGACTGTCGATATGACCAACTTACAAAAAACACCACTTCCTCGCAACGGAGCTGTTGGAATAGCTTCACCGTCCTCAACATATGAGAAAGCTGTCAACGTTACTCCTGCACTTTGGTAAGACGATCCAGGGCTTTGGAGAGATGTCGGGCAGGATGTCTTCATGTTGCCAGAGTTTCGGGGAGACGTTGGGTTGGTACAAAGGATTCGCGAGCGCCACATTCAACATGGGCTTGTGCAGTTGCAAGCCATTCCTCTCGGTTGGATCGCTGGGAAATGTAGGAATACATTCAGCTTGGACTGGTGCAGTTGCAAGCCTTTCATCTTGGTCGGCTCACCGTTGGCGTGCGCAGTCACAGGCCATTCAGCGTGAGGCAGTACCAGGAGTGAAATTGTCTCGAGTGATGCGTTTCTTTAAAGAACTAATTGTGATATAGTATCTGTGTTATGATATATATATATATATATATATATATATATATATATATATATATATATATATATATATATATATATATATATATATATATATATATATATATATATATAAGTTTTGCATCTAGATCTTTCGAGTAGACAGTTATCGAAACAAGGTGAGGTCACCTTGGGTGCGTGGCCCGAGCTACTGCAACTGCTCATGAAGGTGATCTTTGAAAGATGGGTCAGCTGTTCGAGGGACCATTTGACTATACCTAGCATGCTTAAGTGTCATTCGCATACCACAAGAGGTCATTGTTTGCAGAAGCCCCTTGGTGACAATACACAAGGAGGGAAATGCGATTTCAGCTTAAAACATTCTAGAAGGTGATCCGGTTATAAAACCAGATTTGATGAAAGCATTCAAATGGAGTGTGTGAGTACGTACGTGACCAGGTACCTCGTGACGCCCTTATCGCAAGAGGCGTGTCTTACCGTACTTTGACCTCGAATGATGTCGCGAGAGTGTGTTCATATGTGCGTTGACAAAACCCATATAATACGTGTTCTTCATAGAATGAGTGGGACAATGAAAACCGTATTTTGAGTGTGTGCTCGGGGTGACAGAGAAAAACACCCAGACTGAAACTGTCTCCAGAGGACAATGGTAAAGTGAGTACAGCTCATAAACATTTAAAATGTTTCTTTCAGACTATTGAAAAGACATTACTCCTGTGGCAGTGAAATCTTGCGTTTCTGCATTTTTTACATTTTCTGGTTTTTAATATAACGCTTGTTCTTTTACAGGTATTCCTTCCTCCTCCTTCACGCTCATCTTCAAGGAAGGGAGTGGTGTGACATTTAATGATGAATTGACCTGAGTGTATTCATTGACATTTTTATGATTTGAATGACAGATGAATCATTTCTGTATTTCCTTAAATAACTGGGTGACTAGGATTTGGACCTTATTTCTTTAGAAGATTTTCATAGTTATGATGAATCATTCGATTTCATTCTTCGTAATTTTTAAAGTTATTTTCGTAATTTTTTTTCTGTCAATAAAGGTTTAGTTTTTTACCTAGTATCTCATTCCAGTAGTCCTTAGAATTTAGTTAGGGAAAGGAATAACTTATGATGTCGGCTCATGCTATCATGTAATATCTCGGGAAAAGCGAGATACCAACACCTGTTCTTAAAACGGAGACTAAAATAAAGAATAAGCCTCAAAATCGGCTAATTACACACACACACACACACACACACACACACATATATATATATATATATATATATATATATATATATATATATATATATATATATATATATATATATATATATATATATATATATATATATATATATATATATATACAGGAGTCCCCGGAAGACGACAGTATACATAAAAAAAATAAATTTCACCCCACTGCATACTTCTTTTATCGAAGGAAGTGATCTGTGGCTAAAGTTCTCGGTATTTGTATAACGTAATCGTCGTATTTTCCTCTGCTGCCGCTTTGCTGTTTAATCAAATACTAGAGTGAAAGAATAATAATGAAATATTTAGTGGACCAAACACTCAGAAATAGCTTTAGTTCAGTACTGAGGTCATCCACTCAAAGAAAAAGCAGACATAAAGTAAAAGAAAACTAAGATTTATTTTCTTATGTTTTAATATATACATTTTCTTGCAAAGAAGAGATAACCACGCAGTAAAGTAGGATTATATATATTGAAATCATTAGACTTGTAACACATCAGAACAAAGCGTTGCCAATACTTTATGACAAGGATACTTTTATTATATTAGTAAAGCCCTCCCCTCCCCAACTTCGAACATTCATGCTGGTTTTAATAGAATCGTAAAATAATTTTATTTTCCAAGCGAATTTTCATCAATGAAAACAAAATACTACGAACCCAAAACGAAAGACAATTTCAGTCCTAAGCATAAAAAGAGATATTAATAAACACGACTCAACATGAGTTGTAAGGGCATTAGAAAACAACGTTATTAATGAATATAAATCATTTACTTTTCATTGAAGAATATGCTTTTCTTGATGCTAACATATTTAACAGAAAGAAGGAAACAACGATTAAACTGATGGAAATAACGATTATGTTTCAACTCACTGTTTTTGGAGCGTCATCCCCTTTCACGAATTCGCTTACATTTGGGCTTAATAGATAGAGGCGAAATTCAGTTGTAATATTTACTGCAGCTTTACAATGCGGATGACCTGATACTCAGTTTCAAATATTGGGAAAGGTATTGCTTCACTGATTCACTCTATAATGTTGGCAATATTAAAAATGACCTTATCAAATGAGTTATTTGATGCATGACATTATGCTAATAAGTTCACAGAGCATCGAAATCATGTCCAAATGAAATGGCAATTACAAATCTATTTCGATATCGAATGTTATTGTGATATTGCTTCACATGCACATACTCTTCTACATATATTTTTCTGGAAAGCAATAACAATAACATATCTTTCTTAATTAAAGATTTTCAAAATAACAGCATATATATATGTATATATATATATATATATATATATATATATATATATATATATATATATATATATATATATATATATACATATATATATATATATATATATATTAAGCTACAAATCTTGTTTAATATCCAGTTCGCTCTACCTCGGGAATATCACCGAAGGGGGATTGTAACTGATAGATGTTTTGGCACTTAAGATACTCGAACACCCTACACTACCCTCCAAAAAATTCCTGTCGACTTTCAGTGGTCTTGAACGTCGGCTGGAAACGTTGGAAGGTACTGCCTGGCTTTCGTACAAAATATTTATCGCTTATAATTCCCCTTCGGTGATATTCCGGAAGTAGCGTGAAATGGATATAAAACGACATTTGTGGCTTAATGTTTGTATGTAAAGTGTCACGATGATGTGATAAATATATTGACATGAGTGTTGATTGATCTGTACATTTTGCCTTGGCAATGATATATGTGACTGGAGACCAACACATACGTACATGAATGAATTTAAGTAGAATTATATTGTAAGTAATGGAAGGACTCAGGAGAGAAATTCCAGGTCTGAATTGATTAAATTATTTACATTACTCAGAGTAATCAATACAAAGAGCTGCATACGCCGGGGTCTTGGCACCTTTCAAGCTAAATAATACAAGTGATAAAGAATTAGAGTACCACACAATAAGGAATGAAATGTGGTGAATAATACTTCATAAGTGGCTTGATTGATGGACGTAGGGGCACACTAGAAGAAAACAGTTCTTCAGCAGTAAGCACACCCTATCTGTAACATATAGAGACGGGAACACAATCACTGAACAAGCCAAAGCACAGACTAATCTTTACAAAGGGAGTGCTGAAAGCTGAAGGAGATGAGGTCAAAACATAATCAGGTAAATTTTACTCTTTAACATTGATAAGTGGTTACCAACAATGATTCAGGGTCTAAGCACAATGATAGGGGGGAAAGGAAATGGTATTAGATAAGAGTACAATATAAATGATCAAATACTCAACCCCCCCCCCCCCACCCCGCCCCCCAACCTCGGAGTACCTTAATTCCTTGAGCGAAGATCCATGGATGCAGAAACCATGGATTCTTGGGTGAATGGGACTTCCACACAAGGCACTTAGGGTCACACTTGGATGGGTAGGCTGCCTGCCAGACAAAAGTTGAGTGGTTGCTCTGGGGAAGGAGTGTTGCACAGTGGCGTGTTAGCAGGTCAGTGTCCTGTCTGCTTCTGTCCTTGTTGACCCCTCTCCAGCCTTTTATGACCTCTCCTTCCAGCCGGTGTTTGCCACCTGGGGCAGTTCAGATGTGCCACTTCTTTGAGTGCGTTGTATGTTAGTTTCCAATGTGGGCATTTCATGTGGTAACCTAGGAAGCAAGGTTTTGCCTGAAAAGAAGAGTTTTCGGCCAGCAGAGTAATAAATAATAGGTTAAGAAAAACGCTTTTGGAGAGGCTTAGAAGGCTTAGCAAGTGAGGATACCGAGACTCTGACAAATCAATTGTCAAATTTTAATTAACAGGGAGCATCTTAAGCCGTGTCTCCCTGGCTGTCTGTGTGCGCTTCATAACAAGGAACCATGGAGGGCTGTGAAGTAGCAATACTTCTAGCATATATATATATATATATATATATATATATATATATATATATATATATATATATATATATATATATATATATATATATATATATATATATATAATATATATATATATATATCTGTGTGTGTGTGCGTGTATATATACACTCTCTCTCACACACACACACACACACACACACATATATATATATATATATATATATATATATATATATATATATATATATATATATATATATATATATATATATATATATATATATATATATATATATATATATATATATATATATATATATATACTAGCTGACCAATGCAGTTCTGCCCAGGATAACTGAATGATGACTGATAAAATTTCTCTCTCTCTCTCTCTCTCTCTCTCTCTCTCTCCAACCCCGTCCCCTTATTTCTCTTTCCCTCCTTCTTCTCCCTAACACCCCTTTACTCTCTATCTCTCTCTCTCTCTCTCTCTCTGCCACACCCTTGCCAACCGCCACACCCTTTTGTCTTACCCACACAGTATTATTTTCCAGATAGTAAGTCACATGTATACCGAAATTCGGTATGGTAAATTCGTAAAGTTACTAAGTTTACTGGAATAACCAGCCCTGTTTCACAGGCAGAACCAGCCCTGCTTCAGGGACGCCATTTCCCCAGCCGCTTTGGTGCCCTTTGGTGCTAGTGATGTCTCACCACGACAGTATTCTTTTTGAGATAGTAAGTCATATGTATAACAAGTTTTGTTGAAATACATACATACCGTGCATCATATATATATATATATATATATATATATATATATATATATATATATATATATATATATATATATATATATATATATATATATATTATGGTTTCTATGCCACTGAATTGGTGATTCTTCTTATTTAAGGGGAAAATCACAAGACAATGGAGGCAGAGGTAGACCCACAGAGGATGGGGCATATGTGTAGGATTTAGGGGTGGCCACAACCCTTGTCAAGGGTTGGGGCCTTGATGCCTCGCTAGTGAAAACACCTGGATATAGTTGCTGTTTCCTTCTGACAATGTCTCAAATTTGATTAATCCTCAGGTCATAGCCAGTGACACCGCCTGGAGCCAAGCCCCAAGGAACCTCCAGAAGTTTTATAAGGAACCAGCTCCGTACATCAGTAGTTAGTCTACATCTTCCTACGGCGAATTGCTGTCCGTCAGATGATTGACCCTCTGACAATAGACGAATCCTAACCCCTAGCACCAAATGCCACTCAAGAGGAGCTTAGATCTCTTCACCCAGAATCTTCTATTCAAGCATCACTAGGAAGCAAACATGGTATGTCCAAGGGAGGAAAATTGTTAGCCAGTGTACTTTTCTCTGACTCATTTTCATTGTCTCTCTCACATTTTACAACCCAAGTAAATCCCTTAAACAGTGAACTTATCATATCCAGTGTGTGGACCTTGAAACAGTGCATAAAATAACTCATTCCCCTTACCAAGAAATGAGTTGATTAATGCAATACCCTCCAACTTATGTGTTAACTCTTTCCTAAAGAGGTCTCATCTGGAATTATTTCACTTCCAAGAGTGGTATCAGTGCCATTTACCAATGTGGCCGTTGTTTTGTATTCCTGATTGCCAGAGGAATCTGCCCAAACCTAGGCTGATATCATTACATTGCCAACTGGCTTAATGACCACTTGCATGTAGCCATTTATCATAATGAGATTTGTCCATCATTACCCCTGTTAAATTTACCATCTTCTGTGTGTAAAATAAAGTGGTGTTAAGAAACATATTCTCGGTTGGTGACCTCTGATTTATTAATTTTGTTTTTATCAATCCTGTTTGTGGTCTTCTGAGGGTTTTGTAAGGCTATAATTAGCAAAGGTAAAGTAAAAAAGCTGCGCCCACTTGGAACTTGGCTTTGTTTCAGCAAAGTAGAATTGCTGATCGCATTGACCCGAAATGAGCAACCGAGATACAACGATGCCGATTTCCGTCTCTACGCATAATACTGTTAAATATAATATGAGGACTTGTAGCAGGCAATTATTTTCGAGGAGCCAGAAAATTAGCTTTACAGAGAAATTGTCTCATAACATTGAGCGAGTATCTATTTATAGCCCGTACTCGAGTTATGGGCAGTGGATGCATAAAATTAGCGTGGTTTAAAGTTAGCGAATTAAAACTCGCGAATACTCTCCCTCGCCTACAACTGTCAGACTCCCCAGAGTAAGGGTCAGCCGTCAGTTGTCGAGTTGGCGAATTATGTATCGTCATTACATCACGTAAAGGTAATATCATTTACAAAAATAAACGCTGTTTTATCATTTACACAGCCTCTTCAAGGCATACTGTACTAACCGCATGCCTTGTTGATTTAGAATTAAGAAACTTATATGTAAATTAATTCTTAAATTTTGTTTCCTGCCTCAAAATTATCTTGTCCTCGTAATCTTAAATTAAAGTATACCGTAAATTTGAAGAAGTTAATGGGACATTAAAATAGTTTAATATTAATGTGTTGGAAGTATTTTCCAATTTTGCTTGGGGATAGAGTAAAGTAGAAGCTTTCCTATTTCTTGCTGGGAAAATACCAGCCGTACCGACTTCTTGGATATCAACATACAAGCCCGAATGAAGGCTCGTATGTTATCTTCCGTGGGGAGCTATTATAATCAACAAGAAGTCGTGCACTGCGTAACATTTCCTTATGAAGTAAAGCCCTCAACTCCTAAATTCTCCCCCCTTACTTACTTTTTTTACGATTTCCCTTAACGCAAGCCAGAACTCCAAGCCAATTAAATAAAGTTTCCGTTGCCGGTCTGTAAAATATCATAAACCCAGGGAAATACGTAATATATATATATATATATATATATATATATATATATATATATATATATATATATATATATATATAATATATATATATATATATATATATATATATATATATATATATATATATATATATATATATATAGTGTGTGGCCATTAAGTGTCTTTACTATTTAAAAAATATATTACAAAAGCAAATGAATAGACAAATATGTGGAAGTTATTACAAAATGTAGAGTAGATATTAAAGCTTTTGCCTTATTTAATATACCTCTATATAGGCACCTTTAGTCGCAGGATGCACATCAAGATGGTACTCAATTTCTTGCCATATTCACTGTAGCATAGCCTGATCAATGGTGGCAATGGCATCAGTTCTCTTTTGCTTGAGATCAGTGATGTCCTGTATCGCTGTCTGATACATGATACTTTAACATGACCCCATAGAAAGAAGTCCAAGGAAGTAATATCATGTGAATAAAGTGGCCAGGGAATTGGGCCGTCAATCCGATCTACCAATCTGGAAATGTTTGATTTAGGAACCCAGGAACATGCAGTCCCCAATGTGGTGGTGCACCATCTTGGTGGAAAATGATGGTTGGCCGAAGGTCATCTAGTGTGGTGCCACATATTAAATCGAAAGGTCAAGGTAAACATCTGCAATTGATTTCTCGTTGAAGAAAAATGAACTAATAATTCGATTGAACACGATCCCACACCACGCAATCACCTTTCGACTATCTCGGTGAACTTCCCTAGTCACATGGGAATGTTCTGATCACCATCTTCTCAAATTATGTGTGTTCAGTTTCCTTGAAACATGAAAGGTTGCCTCACCACTAAAACAAACTCGGTTGATGAACGTTTCATCTTCAGAAATTCATTCCAGCATGTTAACTGCAAACTTTTTTCATATTGGTTTATCATTTGGCTCGAGTGCCTGTATGATTTGCACTTTATAAGTGTGCAATCACTAGTTCTTACGTAGAACTTTGTGCAATGTTGAACGTGGTAGCTGTAAGTGTCTGGCAGCAGTAAGGATGGATTTTGTAAAAGAATCAAAGGCTTGTCTTACACAATGTTTTATTCAGATGTTCTTGGTCATCCACTCCTCCCTTTATCCAACACTGTCCCTGTCTCAATAAATTTCTTGTGCCATGCACGAATTGACGGACGTGACGGTGACTCTCTTCTACACTTAGTTCTACAGCTTAGCTGAGTCTGCGTATCCGATTTTGTGTCATTAAGCCATGACACATATTGTGCCTTTTCTTGAGGAGTAGCCACTTTTTAGGAGTTCATTTAAGTGTACCGCTTTCATCAACAGGCTACCTGAATTACACAAATACAATGTGATTAAAAATTCTGATAACTGCTGGGTACATAGAACAAATCTGATTAAGATATATCATCAATGGTTTTAGTAATATATTTTTTAAAATTGTAATGAGACTTTATGGACACCCTGTATGTACGTATATGTATATATATATATATATATATATATATATATATATATATATATATATATATATATATATATATATATATATATATATATATATATATATATATATATATATTACTCATTATGTATTCATGCATGAAATTCTGCGCTGTACTATGGTTGTTGGTATTTTTGTCACAGGAAAATATGAAATTATTCTGAGAAGGATGTATAGACAACCTCTCTTCGTTGCAGAATTGAAACTGGGATTACGAAAGGTACTGATAAGTCTTAAACTTCTAGAAAATCAGGACTGAAGAGAAAGAGAGAGAGAGAGTGATTGGAGAGTGCTCATAATAAAGTTGCATTTCGAAATCGGAAGCAAACTTTAGCATTATAAAATTTACAAAAGTTTCTGGTGCCTAAAGTTTAATGCAATTCCTTCGTTTTCCAGGGCTGAGCCATCTGCTTCACTATATCATTTGCACAGATTTACGAAGTTTTATTCAACTCCCATCTCTGAAGGAAATGACTGGCTCAGGCAGTCAGCTTGCATCCTGTCAATAGAAATTCCTTCATTACATTGCGATTCCACACACACACACACGCACACGTATATATATATATATATATATATATATATATATATATATATATATATATATATATATATATATATATATATATATATATATATATATATATATATATATATATATATATAATATATATATATATATATATATATATATATATATATATATATATGTACATATACAGAATATGTATATATATATATATATATATATATATATATATATATATATATATATATATATATATATATATATATATATATATATATATATATATGTGTACATATACAGTATATGTATATATATATATATATATATATATATATATATATATATATATATATATATATATATATATATATATATACATACATTACCTGAAGTGAAAAATAAGAGGCGGGGTGTAGGTCTTAATTAACCGATTTCGACATTATTTCCAAGCCATTGACGAAGGACTGATACAGAGTATTAGAAGTCACAAATTATATACTCCAGGAACAGTACTGACGAACATACACAACTGCTAGAGGCTACATATCCACCCACAGGCCTGTGTCAAGGTAGGAGTGGCCTTCAAAACTCATTTGCCTAAAAATCACAATATACTCTCAGGGGACAATACTGATAAACATACCAACCATAGGCGACATCAGATCCACACCTGACATGTATCAGGGAGGCGGGATTTGGAAAACTCATTAGCACTGCTGCCCCGTACTGTGTTTTTAAATATGATAATATTATTTCCATACATCTCGACTGCCTACCTTAAAATTTAAACAGTTTACAAATTTCTTTTGATGTTAAAGGATCAAGTTTATACATCCCTTGACTGATATTCATACTATGGCTGTAACTTTCTTTTATAAAGCTAGATTCAATGATATTCCTTTCCTGTGCGTTATTAGAATATACACTCCTTTTTGCCCCTTCCCAGTTGATAGCATGATTGTTCTCACTAACATGTACAAGAATACTACTATTCATCTGTGCATATCTCAGATTTTTCATGCTATTTTATTCTTTTTTCCAGTGCTTTACCCATTTGGCCAATATAAAATTTGTCACATGACTTACATGGAATTTTATATACACACCCTTTAAGTATTGTCGGGGGAGTTCTTACAACACAAGAAATGAGCTTGTACTGCCTTATAATAATGATATAAAAGATATCCCCCATCTTTTTATTAATTTTGGTGTTAATGTTTCATTTAAGAGCAATAAAAAATGAAACTTGTACTTATAAAGAACTCCTTTGACAATACTAAAGGGTGTGTATATAAAATTCCATGTAAGTCATGTGACAAGTTTTATTTTGGCCAAACGGGTAAAGCCAGACAATTTGGGGGCGTGTCATTGGACGCCTTGTTTCTGCTGGTGGCTCTTTGTGAAGATATCACGGGAAGCCCCTCCTGTTATCTGTCGTATTTCCTGAGATACATGTCCTGAGGATGTTCATGAGGACCATACAGCCCTCTGTTGTACCGCCTCTCTGCTGCACCATCTCTTTACCTGTTGCTTTACTACCTCTTTGCTACGCCGCCTCTCTACCCACTGCGCTACTGCCTCCCTATGCTACATGTAAGGAGACTTATTGTTATCTAAAACTGTCTTCAAAACCAAGCATTGAGAGCGATTATCCGCTACTAGATTGGGCATTGATTTGGAAATACACCAGTGTTCCTTTTATAAGCGCTTTGGAGAGGGAATTTGTATACAAATATATGCATGGGATTTTTCAACAAACCACAGGTTCAAGTTTATGAGATAGCTTCTGAGAAACAGAATTTATATTGCATTTTTTTTTTTTTTTTTTTAGTTATCACATCAGGCCATTTTGTTGCATTTTCAAAAGGTATTGTTTGAGACTTTTTGCATGAATCCAGAAAGCTTTATAAAGATTTTAAATGTTGAATTTCCACTGTAAATCGAAACTAGATGAAAACAGCGCACTAGTTTTATCGACAGGTTACATGTATGCAGTGTGGGTGGGTCAAGTGAAAAAGTTGTTGTTGTCAAATCTGAAGTTGTATCTTGGGAGTAAACTTAATTATGATAGATAGGTTTTGCGCAGTTCATATAAAAGGAATTTTGTAAGATTTTCTCGAGGAAATATATGGAATATGTTTGCCGCTTGTGGTCAATTAGCCCGATTATTTTCTAAGATGTATATTAATTATCGTGTGTGACGGCAAATTAAAGACTATTGTTATGGAATATAATGTAATTATTATACGCTGAACATTTGTAGAATTATAAAAAGATATCTATTTATTTGAGATGATTACTAAGTGCTGTATGTAAAAATTTGTAGAATATAGTTGCATGAAAATTCCTAAACGGACATTTTAAATGCATGAAAAAAAAGCAAGAGTAAGTGTAAGAACGCAGTGGTTCAGCAGATTATCTCTGATCCCTGCAATCCTGTCTCCTAACATCATTAAATGCTCACGAAACGGGATAACAATAACTGGTAACTCATTATAGCTGGATAATCCGATGAAATATGAATTTCCACCAAAACAATGAAATATGAATTGCCACCAAAACAAGAACAAATTGTTAGGCCGAGCAAATTTTGGAAAATGTCAAGTCAAAACAGCTAGTCATCATTGTCTGAAAAAATACGAAAAATTTTATATGATAGTTCTAATTTAATGTAAAAATTGGCATTACGTGCACTGACACACATATGTGTTCGTGAGTGTTTGTGTATGTATGTACTGTATTTATGTACTGTACGTATACAAGGGATCTATTTATTTATGTTAGCTCCTACAGATGCAGTAATTGGACAATATTTGCTCTTCTGTATTTCGGTCAACATCATGTCTAACATACTTAAGCTTTTTATATACTAGAAAGTTTCATTGTTGTTAAAGAATTCAGTTAATTTTGCTATATTGTTGTATACTCAACGTACAATTAAGCCCTGGGCGTTCACGTCTAGTGAAACTTGTTTTGAAATGACTATACAGTTCGACTTGTTAAATTGTCTTGCAAAATTGTATAGTAGAGAATTTACCATTTCTGTCTCCTGCACAGTGGGATCGACGCACGGACCTTTCGAATGAGGTATCAGGCCACAGGAGTCACTAGAGAAGTGGTGCTCGGATAGGTCAATCCGTGTACACCAGGAAGTTGCACTTAACTTCCGGACCAAGCAGTGAAAAATAATGTTTAATTCGTACTACCCAGCTGAATGAAGGCGAGTTTCTATATTGCATGCGGTACTGTGTGTTGGATTCCATCAGAAAACTTACTTTTCCCATAAAGGAACAGTCGCAAGTTATCTGCCTATATATATTATCACAGTAAAGAAAGAACTCAGTAACCGATCTTCAATGCTATGCCTAAATATGCATACACATACGTACAAACGGGAGTGTGTCTATGAAAGGGCTGACAGAAAAAAAAAAAAAAACTCATCTATTAAGCATTTTTCTTTGTGGGATTTCTGTGTCCTTTAAAATGCACTTTCCAGAAATACAAACCTGTTAATTCAGTCACTGGAATTTTTTTTTGAACATTTTTATATATGTGTTAGGGAGTGCGGACTTTTTTTTTTTTTTTTTGCTTGCTATAGTCCACACGTTCAACTGGCGTTTTCCCCCTTTCCAGATTTTCCTTAGAGCTGACCAAGCATAACATGCAGGAAACCTACTCTGAAAAAAAAAGGAACAGATTTTGAGAGAGAGAGAGAGAGAGAGAGTTTTCTTTCTTTTTTATTTATAATGTCTGTTTCAAAACACCTCGTTATAGATAAATGAATCTTTTATTTTGCTTTGCAAACGCCAAGTAGCAGTAAGCTGGGGATAACTGAGTGAATAATTGGCCAGAGGTCTTAGAGCTAATATTGACATGGTGAACCAGGTGACATCTGAGCTGGACGCTTTTGACTAAATTATATACATGACCTGATGAATATATATATATATATATATATATATATATATATATATATATATATATATATATATATATATATATATATATATATATATATATATATATATAGACTGGATCGTAAGAGTCAGACTCTATTTCAGAAGAAAATCTAGAGTGAATATTTATGAAGCATTTTTCATCACCACCATCTGTATATATAAAATTTCAATAAGGAGAGGAAAGAGTATCATTTTCGTTGCAACTTTTATTTTTTTCCGGTATATTATTTCAATTGTCACCTAACTTGTCAGAAATGATACAATTCGACTTTGTCGTAAGAGCTAGCAAGACATTTGGGCGGGAATTATTATTGAAATGACATTGGTCAAGTTTTCTAATTTTAACTGTCTTGTTCATTCACAACGCATTTGCCTCCTATCTCATATTTCGAGATGATTTTCTACCTAAATCTCAAACTTTTTATTCAAGGTTATATTTTTCTAACATAATTGTGTGATTAGGAATGTCATACTATGTCCAGTCATTACTGTTACATATGCTAAAGCCAACCACGCAATAATTCTTCTCGACACCGTTTCTCATCTTAAAGATCAGCAACTGCATTTATATATATATATATATATATATATATATATATATATATATATATATATATATATATATATATATATATATATATATATATATATATATATATATATATATATATATATATAATTTCTTTGATGCTGTCAACAGCCAAGTACCTAAGGTTTGTCTCAGGCTGTCCTTTACAGCCAATCACAACCAGTTCTATTAACTTTCTATAAATTTAGACACTATACATCTTCAAGGTCCTCCTCTTGCATCACTATGTAAGTTTTACACAAACTTTTTCCAAGTCCATGAGCGCTACATACCGCTTTTTCCTTGTAATCTCAGACTTCCTGCACTATCACTTCATCGTAAACATTTGACTCATATATATTCCTTGTCTAAACTCATACAACGCATCTCCTGTCAGGGCCTCTGTTTTTGTCTTGCTTTCTAAATCCTACCAAGTACCCTTAGCCCTTTGTGTTCGAATCTTGCCCCCATCCACATACACCATTCATACAGTAGTCAGCCTACCAGTCACTTTCACCACCAAACCACGTTATCTTACCTGTAATCCTATAAACTCCTGTCGCATTTTTTCATGTTTCCATTTTTTTTATTGTATTCCCTGCAATACATACACTGACCATATTTACATCAACTCCTTTCTTTCTTCCTTCGCATACATCAGCCTCTTTCCCTTATCCACCTTCTGCAGCTCTTCGAAATACTTGCTCCAAGGACGCAATGCTGCAATGTCTTCAGACATCACCACCCATTTGTGTCATGTATTTAAAGATACCTTTCCTCCTTAATATTCATTAATGTAATCAATTTCCTATTCACAATTTAAATTTAGAAAAACCTTAATTTTTTTACTACCTTATTTACTGTCTTGTACACCACTATGAAATCTCTCCTTTTGTCTGACAAATGCACTTGGAACGAAAACCTAAAATCACTCTACGTCTTGTTTCATTATTCCACCACTTATTGTTTTCATTTCTTCAAAACTCCTACTCCTACAAACTCACAGCTGCCTGTGTCATCATCCTTGAGTTTGGTGTATTTCTCGTATACAGCTTTTGTATGTTTTTTTTTCTTTCTATTACGTGCTGGTATAAACCTAAATAAAACAATTCCTTGACAAATTCTCTCCACCCAAATGAAAGACAGAGTATACTTTGTGAAAACGGAGCCTTTATAACAATCAACAGCATTTACCAAAACATTTCCACTACGCTCTCCAGCAACATTCCCTCCTGAAACTCGAGACATACCAACCGTTTCATCTCTCTCTCTCTCTGCCACAACCACTATTTCCAGTTCGCCATATCCAGTTAAACACGTTCCAGTAACATCATTTTTCACCCTTATTCTTTCCCAGTCATGGAACCCTTTAATACAGCTTTTTATTTATTTTTTTACAGGAACACTCACTTTTACCCAAGTAATTCTTGAAATAACACAATTGTAAGTTTTCACTTGTCTCCTTAGTAACCCCTATAATACTAGAGTTTAAGCGTGGCTTTATCATTTATCTTGACTCCAGTGCCGCATCATAAAGGGTTCTTCTCCCGAGCAAGTCAGCTACTACAGAGTACTTCTCATCTTTGCTGCATCCACGCGCATTCAGGATATCAAGACCACGTTACTTTGCTTCTGTGTGTGTGTGTTTTTTTTTTTTTTTTTTTTTTGTGCGATGACTTTACGAGGACACAACAACGACATTCCTCACATTTGATGGTACTCCGTCAGCCATACAGTCCAGAATCTTCCACTAGACACTTCATTGCTAAATCGTATATATAGTAGACTGTTCAGAGTTGTCTCTTTCTTAATTGTGTAAGGTTGAGTTTAACGGTTTTCTGTTCTCGGTAACATCATCTAGAAAGTTATGGCTTTTAATAAGATCCATAAACGATAATAATGAAATAATTTTCTTATAAAAATTCCAAAACTTCTAGTTATCCAGGCAATAATAATAATAATAATAATAATAATAATAATAATAATAATAATAATAATAATAATAATAATAATAATAATAATAATAATAATATTTTATTCACAATTATTATTATTATTATTATTATTATTATTATTATTATTATTATTATTATTATTATTATTATTATTATTATTATTATTATTATTATTATTATTATTACAAATTTGAGTCGTTTTGCGTATAAAAACCATTGAGAGGTTTTACTTCTAAGGTATTATGCAAACAGCGCAGCAGTTTATGACTAAAGCTAACTCTGTGGAGAGATTTATTAAGATTTCCATCCCAGAGAAGAAAGATGCGTTTACGATGGAATCTCACACGTCTCTTCTTGAATGAAATCTCCATTTTTGTCGCCTCTGCTCTAAGAGATGCGAGAGTTATACATCAAATAAAGCTGGCAGATTTACGGCTCATAACGTGATCTTCAAGAGAGAAAGAGGCTTACTTTTGTGCTTGCAGAATTTAAATTATATTGTTTTTCAGAAAACGTGTTTGAATCATTACGATGCAGATTAATGAAAGAAAGAGAGAGAGAGAGATCATTTTCTTACACAAATGGTCCTGATGATTATAAATAATCAAAATTATTCTCATGTCGCAATGAGTGCAAATAGGCATGTTTTGTAGTATACCCTAAACAAATTGTAAGCATACCACACCTTCAAAGGAATGTCTCATCAATGATGATGAATTACTTCACGTGATATTTTTTTAGGTCTCTATTGATACCTGCTTTCTGAAAGATGATGACATTTTAAAGTTAGGATATATATGAATATAACTGCTAGTCTAGTTAGAGTCTGTCATGAGAAACTAAAAATAGGTTTTTGCAATAGGTATAGATGTCACCTAAATGCTTTTCGTCCTACAATTGTGAACGCCAGATAATCCGCCATTTGTCCTTGTGAAAGCAGAAATGGTCTCTATACCAAAATAAGTCGCCAGTCAAAGGAGCCTGAGTTGATTCTTAAAGAATAAACATTACCTTTTCTGTGGTGGGAACTGTACTGAACTATACACTAAAAACCTCAGCAAATTTTGAGGGGCTATGAAGAATAAAAATACATAATAAAGGGTGTCATGTAAAATATTCACGGAAACTGGCCTAATGACATGAAAGGTGATGAATAGCCAGAAAGTGCTGGAAGGTCAATGAACCCTATTATCTGCATACTGCAGGCGTCCGGTACCAATAAAGGATGTATGTCAGTTTTTCCAAGTGATATTTTCAAGCACAAACTCCATGAATTAGAATATTATGCTTCCAATAAATTAGTGAAAGAACAATCAATTTAGAGTACAGGAAATACACCAATCATGTAGTGACAAAGGTACTTTTGTTGAAAAAAAAAATGTAAAAAATTTTGTTAGAAAAGCTCGGTCCTTACCTATTGGTACTGTCAGTTGATGAGGTCAGCGATATTTTATTGTTAAAAACAAGTTGCTAAACTTATTCTTAATGATGAAGACACGGAGATATCTGTAGGTAAGATTGCAAAACCAATCACAAAAGAATGTGAGCAAGTCTAAAAATACCGGTCAAGATATGACTGCTTCATTTGCCTATACCCAGCGTAGGAACAATTTAGTATTGCTAACCACTATTACAACTATCCCCAAGACGTTCAGACAAACTGCCTCCTGTATTGATAGGGAAATTATTAATTTTCATACGAGCAACAATCCAATTTCCTTGCAAATTACTCATTAGTTTTTTCATTGAGAAAAATTTAATATTATAATTATGCATGGACCTGGATATCAGTAACCTATGATGGGTTAAAGTGCATCAGCTTATCTGCATTCCAAGCAGTTGCTCATAATACAGATAAGTTGGAGCCTGCAGGCAAAAACAGTTCCTATATGAGATGCAAAGCCTTGTTCACTTATAATTATTAATCATTTCTTTGCAAAGAAATTAGGAACTCGCATTCCAGTTCGAGAAATGCATAAGCTTACAAGAGAACTGAGGCGTGCAATCACACCAAAGGCGGTACACTTCTAACTGACACCAGCTGATAGGATATTATGGCAGTGGCATCAAGAGGAGTTTATAATATATTAAATGAGACGAATACTTGTCTTGTGAACTCTCCAATTCATAGGTGAGATTTCTTTTATGACATAATAAGCAAAAATATTGATGTATGATATACTCCACTGATGACTATGTTTAGAGACTAGGCAGCACAAAACTAAACAACAAAATTGTAGACAGATGTCCTGGTTTTATCTTGTGCTCTTGTACAGTATTAAAATTACACTCTATCAGAGTAATCAGTAGTTGTTTGATACTATTGCATGAGATATATAACTTTATGTAAGGTTAAGGGCATGAAATTATATCTTGGTTTGTGTACCTAGAAGTTTCAAGTGTTATTGCTAAATTTTTCCTTTGCACTGAAAATTTTGGGATACAAATTTGATTTTCATGATTCTTGCCCATGGCCCTTATCTTCATGAGAAATCTTGAATATTTATTTATCTGGTTATGAGCCTTTTCGATGAACAGTTTTTGGTAGAAAGAACTTAAGAACCACAGGCTGATATGGCAATAGGCTATTGTATTCTAATGCATGCTACTGTCTGTGTAACTGGGTGTAACTTAATTACACTTGATTATGATAGTACTAAAGTTTATTTTCTCATACTAAATAACACGCACTTAAATTTTTTGTGGATATAACTTTCTCGAATATACCCAATAACTTAGAGTGTAAGACTCCCTTACAAGATTTTAAGACTTTTTTACAAGTTACCTGTCTTCGTATGTCCCAAATGTTCCTTAGTTAGATTGATATTAAAATGAGCCCAGACGATATACACAGATAGGCAAATATCTGACGTCTTTTCTTTTAAAAAGTAAATTTTTATGTTTCTGACAAATCACTCCTCCGAGGACAGTACAAAAGGCCAACAAATTCTTAAGGACCTGGTTATCTGCTGACTAACATCCCTCCGTCAGTGTTCTGTTCGGATGCAGAAATTTGATTTTTAAAGCCGTTTATAAGAGTCTCAAATCTAGATTCTTATTTCCTCACAGGCAGCGAACTTACGCGAACATTTCTTTTCATTGGCGACTGGCAGAAGATAGGTTGCTGATGACGTTTGACTTAGACAAAATAGCATGGCTGCTCTTTACTAGTGACTTATCGTAAGTCTCATCAACATGAAGAGAGAGAGAGAGAGAGAGAGAGAGAGAGAGAGAGAGAGAGAGAGAGAGAGAGAGAGAGGTCATTTGTTTTAATGACAAAATTAGTATTGCAGATGTCTTTCAATCGAGACTTCTTTTTACGGTTCGCAGATGTGACAATCTGCCCATGTGCAATAACTTCTTACATTGTCCAAAGCAAAGAGTTATACCGATATTCTGCAGTCCATTGTTGTATATTGTCAACATACGTGTGAATATTGATAAGCTTCATTAATCATGTGTTGAAAGCATTCTCATATTGCCGGTCTTCTGAGAGAACAGTATATCGTTACTGATTTATCTTCCTAGATGTCATCTCCATGTCGATCGCATGTGAGTTAAATGTCTTTGTGTAATATACTTCACCAGTACTACATTTCAGTGACGAATGTTGAAGTTCAACTGACCGTAATTGGTTGAATAAGTAATATTCATGATGCACTTTCCTGTTCCCCTTCATGTTTATTTGGGCGTTAATTCATTGCCGCTAAAGGCTATTGTCTGCTTGTGATTCGCTTTAATGAACTTTAATAGCAATCGTTATTGTCCTCCATCTTTGATTTGCACGTCTATGGTTGGCAAAACGAATTCAGAGGTCTAAACCTAACCTCTTACTTCATTATCACACTTACTGGCTACCTTTCGGCAGGGGCTCGTATTCGTATACGGCCTTTTTAATATAAACAGTCTACTGACCTGGTAGCGAAATGAGTCGAGTTCAAACACACGTTTCTGCATGCTTAAGGTCGGCAGTGTCTTCAAACTTCTCAGGAACTCTGTTGATTGCGCCAAGGGATTGTTTGTTTTACCGAATCAGTTCGACGTCGTTACACATAATGATAAAATTTCCTCGTTCAACCAAAATATTTCAATTTGAAAAAAAAAATTCGATCGGATATTCAAGCACCCTCAACTTACTAAAAAGAAAACACCCAGTACCGACTAAAATAGGACCAAAAGAATAAATCTGGTTAAGAGATTTCTGTTGACCTGTATAACATTTGTCGCCGAACTACCTTTGACTTGTGCTGCAATAATTCTAGCTGAAAGTTATCATATCACGAAACGAAATATATTGAACATTTCAGTTAACAGGCATTACCATAAGCTCAAAATGAAATATGCGTGAAACAGATTTATTCTAATTTATTTTTAATTGTATCGCTTAGTCTAATAGATATGCCTTTCAAACTCCCATTACACATCAGTTACTTAGTTTTCATTAGCAAAAATATAATTTTTCAGCAGAGGTCTTCTCTTTTTAGTTAAAAAACTGAGCGTTGTTGGACGGCCATGAGTCCGTTCTGAACAGGAAATATGCGCGCTGACTGCAAAAAATATAGGTAAGCTTTATAAATTAAAGCAGATGTGAAAGACCTTTAAAAGTCATTCTGTAACTCTTCCTTTAAGATTAAATTTCAAAAATACCCTACGCAGTGGACATCCTTTGGTGATATTCCTTCAGGTTTTTCTTCCTTTTGCGGATTTTTATCAAAAAGCTCTTCGTCCTTTGTTGTGGTAACGTCTACAGCGAAGGTCATTTTACTTTATAAAATTCTGACAGAGTTCATGAATATTTGTAATTCGTTCCAGTAGAATTGGAGTTCAGGAATAATAATACTCATTATAAATGGAAGAAGAAGAAGAAGAAGAAGAAGAAGAAGAAGAAGAAGAAGAAGAAGAAGAAGAAGAAGAAGAAGTGAAATTGTCTGGAAAAATAAAAATTTTTTATCAAAGAGCAGATCGCGATGATGCAAGAGTGTACAGGTTAATTGAGAAAGCAAGACAGACAACACCAAAAAGAACATGATACGCAGATCTAATGTTTCTTATGCATCCTGAATATATGAATATCATGTTGTATACATATGCAAAAATATGATTTATGATAGAGTTAATGAAAAGCATTTTAAATGTATCAAATATGTATGGAATAATGTGTAGAATTAACAAGGGTGATTAGATTCTTTTATGATAAACAAGTAAAAATGCGTCGAAGTTTCTTCTGAGCAATCAAGTTTTTCTGTATGGCAAATGCATCGCTCTTTGCAGCTGAGCCCCGCCCACTGCTTATGTCACGACCATCCACTAAACCTGACTGGTTGGCAATAGTTTCGAAAAGTTACGTAATCTGTGATTCTTTCCATCTTCATTAATTTTTCAATGGTTGTTTTACCGAACTAAAATACGCTCTGCTAATTATCAGAAGGGAACGTCATAAGGAGGTGACATTCCCTGTGCAACTGAATTACAGGACAATGATAATTACCGTCTGATACCGTCAAGCGTGTTCGCCCTTCTAAACTTAAACAAAAGGACTTTCTCAGAGCTATGCAGACTGGTATTCCGTACTGGTTTTATGAAATTTTACTACATATCAGTAGTCACAAAATCAATTTCATTGCAGTCGTTTACACATACGGTAGGATGACAAGCAGTGACTATACTCTACTATAAACCAGAATACGACTATGTTTAACTTGAAGTTGCAATATGGTAGGATATACGAGCCATATTGGACATACTTTGCTGAGAATTTTCTTAACGACATTATCTCTTTCGAAATAAGAGGGTCATAAAAAATTACGTAGACCTATAACGTCTTATGTCTTTTTGTCGGGTTACGCAGTTTACATTCAGCCGTTTTATTGTAGTTCTTGTGGTTATTTTTGTTTTCGTTGCTGCTGTTATGGTAGGCTACTTGTGGTGTCTTCGAAAATTTTTCATATGGTAACGTAACATAGTAGAATAAACATAGACCTATTCTTTAAATACTGTTGTGAAGAGTTATCTGCTTACTATTGTTAATTGAAATTGTTATTTGTTTTAATTAGAAGTAATCGAGATCTATATGAATATAGACTACGCTAAAATATTTTCCTAACAAGAGAGAGAGAGAGAGAGAGAGAGAGAGAGAGAGAGAGAGAGAGAGAGAGAGAGAGAGAGAGAGAGAGAGAGAGAGATTTCCTGACACTTATGCATCCTTTTGTCAAAATGGGTGATCTACAAGAATGCACCCAGATTCAAGTGAATCAGACTGGTTTGGGTCACCATTATACGTCTGTTTCAGCTATCATTCATTTTTTTCTTATTCCGTTGCGTTATGATGTCTTCCTACCATAGCCTTCATTTGCATAGAAATGTGACAGCACCCTTATATTTACTACCCTTAGTAATATCATTTGTTATCCCTTATGTAAATATATTTTCAATATTATTCATTGCGAGCAGTTCGATTGTTGCGTGTAAGACTGAGACAGCCCGATGATTGGTCTGTAGGAATCGTGCGGGTAGGGCGTGTCTGTGAAGTGCTCTGTGTTCAAAAGTGAATGCGAAGAAGAGTAAGGAAAAAGAGAAAATAAATTCTGTAGAAATTATATCAATTAAAGGGAAGATCATACTATCATACAAACATTATCTCATAATTATCGAAGCAGCGCATAAAGATGGAACTCTAAAGAAAATACTGGAGAAGGATGAGTCAATCCAAATCGAGAGAGAGTCAGCAACCTGCAGACATTGCTCTGGAGAAGTTGGTGATGAAGGAACTTGCTGTGAAATGTGTGACGCATGGTTCCACTATGAATGCTCAGGTATCGAGGTCAGATGCGCACCCATACTTCGCAGTGATAACATATTGTACATCTCCAATAATTGTACAAAGAACACACAAAAAACTCATTGAAGATGAACTTGAAGAAGTAAAAGAAAACACAGATGTTAACAAAGTTAATTCAGGATTCGGCTCAGAAAGCTAGTGACGTAATTATCAACATAGATGAAATCCAAAAGAAAATTGACAATGTCGATAAAGATATAAAGACCATGACAAACATGCACAAAACTTATGCTGAATCACTAAAGACAAAAAAAGTGCTTCTGACCAAATTTACAAACGTAGAGAGCACAGCAGCAAATGAAAAGAGATAAATTATGAGTAAAATAACGGCGCCAGTTAAACAGGTTAAAACAACAAGAAATGGACACTTATTTGTAAGATTTCCAGGCAGGAAAAACTTAGAAAAGGAAAAAATAGAGATTCAGAAAATCAGCAGTATGTAAGTAAATGAGAAGGGTAAACTTAAACCAAAAATAAAAGTAGTCTATGTCCGGAAGGATGAAGATGATATTGTCGATAACATTGTAAAGCCATGGATAGGCAGCCTCATTTCTGAAAATGACGGCCTAAAAATTTTAAAGGAAATGATAGCCAAAGATGACAAATATAAACACTATATCATCAAATACACACCACAAATACGAAAGGATATCTATGATAGATGTGACAAATTGTGTACACTGTATGGCCGTTGCAAAGTATACGACTGTTACATTCCCTATCGATGCTATAAATGTCAGGAATTTGGTCATAGCGCAACAAATTGTAGAAATGACCAACCTTGCCCTAGCTAGATGTGGTGAAAATCACAAATCAAATGAATGTGCTAGCAGCATCTTCAAGTGTAAAAATTGTGTAAAAAAGTGTCATAGTGATACTAAAAATAAATCATATGATGGCAATAAGTACACAGTGTATAAAGGATATGTGTCAAAGGTGAAAAATAATACGGACCATGGCTTTGACTAATAATCTTCTGTGCAATTTAATAAACATACTGTCCGTAGGAAATAAAACTAACACTATTAGAAATCTCATAATTGATCACAATCTAGATATATGCATACTAACGGAGACTTGGCTAAGCAATAATGTAAGGGATTATTCTAAAATAAACGCAGTGACGCAGGGATCTCACAACTTTTACCATGTACTGAGAGAAAAAAAACGGTGGTGGAGTGGGAATCTATATCAAAAAAACTTTACAAAGCATCTATAGTGAACCAAAATGTGTTCAGTACATTTGAATGCATCAACACCAAAATTACACACATAAACAAACACATACACATCATAACAGTTTATAAACCCCCAAGCACAAGTAAGAGATCATTCCTTGATGAATTCAGTGACTTTCTCGACTTGCTAGCTGATAACAAAAATATACTGATTTATGGTGACTTCAACCTACATCTGGATGATAACGATGACAAATATGTCAAAGAATTTATAGAGTTACTTGAAAGCCACAACCTCGTAAATGTTGTGAAAAAGCCGACAGCATTATTGAACCATAACATTGATCTGGTGATGCAAAACAAAAACAACGAGATTGTGAGTGAGATTGTGAGTTGAGCCTGAATGCTTGATATCTCCAATACATAAACTAGTTATATTTAGTATTAACATCTGGAAAGGTTATACGCTGAAAAAACGATCACTTACAGAAACAAAACCAACTTTAAAGGTGATGAATTTATTGCTGAGAGCACAAAGAAAATAAGAGAAACAAGCCAGGAGTGCAGGTGTAATTTGAGTGATACCTTGACAGGTGACCAAGTATGTGTAAGCTGTTTTACATCCTATAGCTAAAGTATATTGGCGTCAAGAGACAACGATAAATGTACAGAAGTAACAAGGAAAATAACAGTTAAAGAAAATGCCAAATGGTTTAACAGTGAATTACGTGAAGCTAAGAAAAAAAAAAAAAGGAAAATAGAAGGCCTATGGAAATGATCGAAAGAATCAAGAAGTAGTGAAAATTGGTCACTGTATAAAACAGCTAGAAATCATTACAATGACTCAGTTATGAAAACCAAGAAAATATATTACAATAAAATGTTTAGTGTAGAGAAAAATCCCCCCAAAAAGTCAATTACAATTTAACCGGAATATTGGGACTCAAGAAAGAAAAGGTTCTGCTCGACGTAACTAGTGACTACAAAAACTGACCGATAACTTTGTGAACTACTTTGAAGAAAAAATTTAAAGAATCTGTCATAGTTTAGATAAGGAGATCCCTCCTGATCTCCCGGTGATCGCAATGAGAAATAGAAAATTCCGAAAGTTTAAAGAACTGAACATGAATGACTTTGACAAAATGATGAGACAAGTAAAAAAAAAACCTATTGTGAAAATGATCCGTTTCCCGTAAGTGACATAAAAGAGGCAAAATCTTTGATTAGTTGCGGGAGCTATATTTTGATATTGTCAACATGAGTCTAGCACAGGCATCTTTCCCAAATAGTGAAAAGCTTGCTTGTATAAAGCCGGCCTATAAAGGAAAAGGTGACAAAGAAAATCTAAACTTCTATAGACCAATATCGAACCTACCGTACTTATCAAAACTTATAAGCCCTCTGTTGGCCGAACCGGTTGAGCTTCAGACTGTCATTCGATGGGCCGGAGTTCAATTCCCGCGGCCGGCTGATGAAGAGTTAGAGGAATTTATTTCTGGTGATAAAAATTAATTTCTCACTATAATGTGGTTCGGATTCCACAATAAGCTGTAGGTCCCGTTGCTAAGTAACCAATTGGTTCTAAGCTCGGGCCAGCCCTAGGAGAGCTGTTAATCAGCTCAGTGGTCTGGTAAAACTAAGGTATACTTACTTATCAAAACTTATAGAAACGGAAGTTCACAAACAAGCATGGAAACACTTGAAACAACTCAACATTATACCTGATGACCAGTTAGCATACAGAAAAAGAAAAAAAAAACTCAACAAAGACTACCTTGTGTGCATATATAAATTATATGGTTAAAATTATAGCAAATGGAAAAAGTGGCATCCTGGTTATATTTGACTTAAGTGCAGCATTTGACACAGTTGACCACAATTTACTGCTTGAAGTCCTGAGAGCAGTGGGCAACGAAGATGACGTACACAAATGGCACAAAAGCTACTTAGAAAATAGGAAGATTACAGTGGTTATATCAAATGTGAAATCAGAAAATAAAAGCCTAACAAAAGGTGTGCCCCAAGGCAGAGCTCTGGGTCCACTGCTATTTGGCATTTGCATAATTGAATTATCTAGGATTCTAAATAAGCGCAGGGTTAAGTATAAACTGTATGCTATGATACCCATTTCTATTTTCCTGTCGAAACGGTAGAAGACATCACTAGTAAAATTTGTGCAATAATGAAAGATATCAGAAAATGGATGTCGGCGATGAAATTGAAACTTAATGAAAACAAAAACTGAGTGTATGGTATTTGGATCCGACAGTGAACTGCGAAAATATGAACACTTCAAAAGAATAATTATTGTTTCGTCAACAATAAATATTGTAGCAGCAGAGAGGAACTTAGGAGTATTTATTGATAATAAATTGTCGTGAAGAACCATATATTGCCTATTACAAAATCCTGTAACTATCATATTAGAAACATTGCATTTATTAGAAAATACCTAAACGAAGATGCTCTGAAAACAGCAATTTGCAACCAAATACTTTCGAGGTTTGACTACTGCAACGTTATATACTACGGTCTCCCTAACTACTACTAAGAAA
This sequence comes from Macrobrachium rosenbergii, assembly GCA_039081455.1. Taxonomy (NCBI): domain Eukaryota; kingdom Metazoa; phylum Arthropoda; class Malacostraca; order Decapoda; family Palaemonidae; genus Macrobrachium; species Macrobrachium rosenbergii. The sequence continues at coordinate 7,896 of JANJGK010005598.1, read as the reverse complement.
ATTGCAAGGAGTACAAAATAGAGCCGCCAGGTTAATAAAATGACTACGCTTCCGTGACAGAATAACCCCAGCACTAATTGAGCTACACTGACTTGCAGTAAAAGCTAGAATAGAATATAAAATGCTACTTACAGTCTTTAAAGCACTAAAATATGATGAACCAACATATCTGAGAAACTGCTTAAACTTCTTTAGACCCGAAATGAATATTGAAATCAGACATGCAAGTGAAACATATAGGCTATTTGAACCTAGAACAAACCGTAAGTCAGGCGAGAGTATTTGTACACTGCGCACCAAGACTATACAACAAAATACCACCTGAAGTGAAGAGCATACAAGAAGGCAAATTTAAAAAGGAACTAAAGATTCTCCTATTCTGCAGGAAGGAGCTACGATACTGACGAGAAAACACTGAAAGACAATTATCAAATATAAGAGGCACCTTATTTTGAAAACGCACATGGGCCCACCAGAGAGGGAATTGTCCCTGTGGAGGGCTGTACATGAAACCAAACAAAGTGAAAATGAAGTCTATGTGTGCCATAGCCTGCATGCCCACAAAGTTTCCTTTTATTCTCTGTGGTATAAGTGGCTTGACATTTACTATGGCCATCGACGCAAGTACACATGTATGTGTATATGCACTTGCTTATGCGTGTACGTTTCACCGTATGCATATACATTATGTACCGTGGGGTCGCAGCTACTGCGGAGATTTCTTGGGCTTTTATAAGGCTGTACGTTAGCACATGTACGATTGCTCCCATGAGGAACCTAATTTCAGTGTTGATATAGATATGTACTGTACATCTCAATTGCCTAGTATTAAAGAATAACTGGTTCAAAATACCGTCTTAGTTGTATAGTTATGAGTACATAGTAATTCAAAAGGCTTAATTGAAGGCATTTATGAAAGACTGTTAAGATTTTGCATTTATTACAAGAAAACATTGAATAATAATGCAATTTTTCCCAATAATAAATAACAGTGCAATTATTCACAAAAAAAAAGGATACGTAAATTCCAATCAGCACGTGCCTGCCATTAATCACCAGTCTTAATAAAATATGATAACACGGCCATATCCCGTGGACAGTGAAATATTAGTCAGTAATAAAAGAACTTACCTGATGGTCCAAGGAGAGGAGAGAGCGAGGTGGTGACTCCATCTGCTTTTATAGCCGCAGGGTACGATACTTGCAACAGGGAAAGAGCAAATATCAAGTGAGGATTGTCCTGTGACTTTACACAACTAAAGGACGAAGGATGGGGCTTTCTTACAAGAGCACATATGCAAAGCCAGGATCTAGGATCAATAGGTGAGCATGACTCAGTCGTGGTTTGGCAGACTAGTAGCACATGAAATTGACGCGAACAGGCGTGATTTTAGCGCGAACACGCAGGATCTTGGCGCCAACAAAAATTATTTGGCTCCGATCTGAAAGTTATTTAGTTTTGATGCAATAAAAATATCCAAAGCACATGAAATGAATTGAGAATTAATTAACACAACCACACTACTTATCAAAGTCAGTTAAGTGATACATACATTATATGATAAGAAATTCAACTTAAGAAATCTCCGACCATCTTGCTTAGAGAAGGAAGATGGCCAAATTGGCGCTGTACTCAAAATTTGGACAGCTACTATATTAATCAAATAAAACCTACTCTACATCCAACAGATACGGGTGGAAAACTATTTGCAATAAGAAATTGACGCCTACGCCCATGGCCTATCATTTGCTCAAAATATAAGAATTTGATGTGTAGGCCTATGCTCTGCCATTGCCTCAAAATTAGAATTTGATGTGTAGACTTATGCCCTGCTTTGCCTCAAAATATAAGAATTTTATATGTAGACCTAATCTCACAATGATATTAACATTTGACATGCAGTATTATGATATATATATATATATATATATATATATATATATATATATATATATATATATATATATATATATATATATATATATATATATATATATATATATATATATATATATATATATATATATATATATATATATATATATTATTATATATATATATATATATATATATATATATATATATATATATATATATATATATATATATATATATATATATATATATATATATATATATATATAAATATATATATATATATATATATATATATATATATATATATATATATATATATATATATATATATATATATATATGTGTGTGTGTGTGTGTGTGTGTGTGTGTGTGTGTGTGTGTGTGTGTGTGTAAGTTTATGCGTAATGTGTCTTTTCTTCATATATTCCTTTGTTCTGAAATTTTGACATCATGCCGGAACCTTTGGGCACTTCCCTTTCATGCCAGAGAGAGGCTCTTCTCGCTCACAAAGCGTATGTACTCGTAAGTGGTTTTGCCGCCGTTGCGTTTCAATCATTTCATAAATGCAAATAACAAATGCTTCGTAAAACAGAAGTATTGTGTTCTATTCTGCGTTCTTAGTTTGATGCATATTTTGAGGTCTTCTGAAGCTATTTGGTTCTGTTTGTGTTTATCATAATATCGGTTCCCTTTAATTTCTCTGTGGAGTTCTTTTCAACTAGTAATTGATGCAAGTCATTCACTTTTTTTTTCAGCTGTTTGATGTGAGTATGCCAATGTGACAGTATCTTGAAATGTTTATAGTACTGTAATTAAAATGCGCTTTCTTTGAAAGCGCAGCGAAAGGAGACAAACCAAATGGCTAAAAATAAAATAAAGAAATTCATAAGAAGACAGATTTGAGTCTCTGCTGATGGGTGCCATTTACTTCGGCCATTAAATCAAGTTTTTCAAAATCATGCTAAACTAAGAACACCGTAGCCTGCACCACTTTACAATGGTTGCTAACCTTATATGAAACGTTTATGGATGGAATTCCTTCATCTGATGATATGTAAGGACTTACTTCCTGTCGTTTCCGGCTATCATCACAAAACTATCTTCGCCATGGCGATTTATCTTAAAAGAACTCGCTGTTGGTTCATAGATAGATAGGTAGATAGACAGATAGACAGATAGAGCGCCATGACCTTTTTTTGTTTTGCCCAGCATCCACGTGTACAGCAGAGATGGACTAATGGGTGGAAGGCAGGGAGCAATCCAAGGGTGTAGAAAACATGAGCTGTGCGCTGCATCACTCAGCCTCGTGTGTTCGTGAATGAATGAATGAATTTTTTCTCTTTGAGGGCAGTGGCCTAATAAACAGAAGAAGAAAGCGACGGTCACATTCACTCACTGACTACTGAATCTAGAATTACCCCAGGGAAAACATAAGAATAGTTTGGGCTTTATCTTGCACAATCTTTCCAATACTTGCAACGTCTGTCTGCACGAGGAGACACCTTAACTGCCCGCGAACCTTATCTTATTATTATGGGAATAAACAAAGCGGTTGTCCTCTCACACTAAGTCGGGATTAATCTTCGAGATCAAATGATGCTACAAAATATCTTAAGTTTCGCTAAAATGAATTAATTGACTTCATTTCATTGACTTTTCCTATACACTGATACTTGTGTTGATCTTACTGTGTGTCAAGACCGAATGAATATAATTTATTAATTTACTACATGAGCTCTATATGAAAATTTTAATGGATAGGTTAATTAAAATCAAGAAAATTGGAGTAGAACTATCTTCCTCATAGTAATATGTAATGGTAGTAACGCTAAGCAATGTAAAAGTCACAAATACGAAATGGATGCTCACGGAGATATTACACATGACACCAGTGATATATTCCTGTCGTAAATGAATGCAAGAACTAGATAGACTGTTAGACTAATTAGCATCATTGCTTGGGTTACCTCCCACAATTTGATGTTGTTCTTAAAGACTCCACGTCATTATGGCAATGAAATACCCAAAGAAAGTGATCCGATTTTAACAAGGAGGCAATTTTGAGTTTCAGAAATAGAGGTTAATGAGTAGGATTTTATTAAAAACAATAATGGATATGATACTAATATTAGATATACAAGTACATTATAACAATAAAAAAAACCGCAACTCCTTGTTATGGCCGAAAGGTATAAAAAAATAATGTTAGGAAAGCATTGTATGTGCTGGAATAGAAAGAAAAATTAAAATAGATGGTATAACTGAAATACGAAACTTCTCTCTCTTTTATTATTATTATTATTATTATTATTATTATTATTATTATTATTATTATTATTATTATTATTATTATTATTATTATTATTATTATTATTGTTGTTGTTGTTGTTGTTGTTGTTGTTGTTGTTGTTGTTGTTGTTGTTGTTGTTGTCTTCAATGTTATTATTTTAGAAAAATCTACAAGGACTTGACCTTGCATTGCCATTGCAGAGCTGACAGGGGAATTCATAATAAATGTAAAGTAGAATAAATGAATGAAGTACAAATAATAAAACAAAAATAATTTGATAGCACGTTGAGATTACAGTGAACGGGCTTGAGAACTAATCACCTCAAGATCTCCAAACATATCCACGTTCGACCCTACAAAGCATAACCGTAAGATGGAAATGACAAGGAGCCTTTCAAGACGAGAAAAATTCTTTTTTTTTTTTTTTTTTATTAAGTGAAAGTGTTTTAATAGTCGTTGGCAATAAATTTCTTTACGTTAGTATTCTATTTATAAGAACCTTGATGTGAAATTTATTAGCCTGTGCGATACCTCTCTATTTTATCAGCAGGTACAAAAAGCTTTGTATTTAAAAAAAAAAAATAACGATACTGGCGTGTGGTATATAAAAGTAAATATAATGCATGCAGTGAATAGTATAATATTATTCATTGTTTGCATTTTGCAGAAATATTAATGAAGTTCTTTTGAAGTTAATTATTTCTTTCTTGATGGATGCTTACTTGCTTGCCTACAATATAAATGGAGATTGGAATGTTTTCTTTACTGATACAAAGAAATAATGCTGATATTACAGCCGTTATTACTAATGCAGATGAGGAATGATCACTAAATGATTTACATCAACTTGTAATGCTATAAAAAAAGTTAGTAAAACAAATAGAGAACAAGAAATGGATAAATTTTAATACTAAAAAATAAAAAATGCGAAAGCCTGTTTTTGAAAAACATAATGTTTCTATTTTACTGTTTGATCCATTACAGTATTTTGAATTGTTGTAATTATTACAAATGAAGCACCTTTGTTCATTTAATAAAAATGTGAAAGAATGGGTAAAACTGGTTAACTGTATAGTATTTTTATAATAATGAAAATTTTACTCACGGTTGATGTGAAAAAGTATATAGATTTCATACATGCAGAACACAAAGCGCTCAAAACTTGATCATTATGCTTATATGAATGAACATAAATGAAATTAAAGAATAAAGCGAAAGCGGAATGCATTTCCCATCCGCAGAGGGAAAATCTGGCGAAACATCCCCACCGCACTCCGAATCCAGCAGAACTAAAATGGAAACCAATCAGGTTTATTTTTCCTTCGAAATCCTGCACTGAGTAATATAGGCGTTCCTCGCTTGAATACTCAAGTTTCTGTCTTCAGTAACTATCGAGAAAAAATTGACACATTCAGAATCTAAAAAAAGGATATCTTAAGAACTCTTGTAATTGTTACAAATTATGTTTTGATAATACTAATGTAAGTTGTATTGATTCACAATCGCCCTTTTCAACATTCACTTTAGCAAGCCCATATTCCACTTAGTTTCTCCAGCTACCTGCAAAATGATCAAAATCAAATCCCTCATATAAAATTGTATAGAACAAAAGAAGGCAACTTTCCCGTCCTTCTTCCAAAACATATTAAAGCCCTTCTAGGAATCTTTAGGTGAGACAACCTCAGAATGCATTGCAAGTAATAAAAGAACGGGAAGAAATATATCATCTACTGAAGTGCAAATCATCTCATCACAAAGAGAGAGAGAGAGAGAGAGAGAGAGAGAGAGAGAGAGAGAGAGAGAGAGAGAGAGTAAATTTCATAACACAGTATTCAAACCGATCGCCTTTTCTTGGAATTTTTTTCCTTTATACATTTTTAGTTACACGTAAAAACCGCAGCCGATATAACTGAAGCTCTTATTTTGCTTCTGACCAGCTGATCTATTGTACGTGTAAAGAGAAAAAAAATGCTTGTTAACGAAATATAAAAGGAAACAAAACCAGAATAAGGTTGCATACGCCTTTCAGCGACGATTCTCCATTCTGGCAGTCATGAATAGCTTCAGCGATATCTGTTGCAGGCATTTACTGTCTCCAGACAAACAGACTTAAAAAAAATTACTTCTTCTTTTCTTCTTCTACTTTGTTCCTTTACCTCTTAAGGGAGGGAGAACTACTCTTCTGTCTATGGTTTTTATTATTCCAGTCTCGGGCCAGGCAAGGAAATTCGTTAGCCCACCTCCCCAGTCTCTATCTCGAAAGTACTGGTCAAAAGAGATAACTTGGACGGGAAAGATGGAGGTAGATTGCGTAAGACAAGACGGGCCTTCAGCTGACAAGGCAGTGGGTAAATAAATCTTAATTTACGAAAAACACATCAATTCCGTAAGATGTATCAGTGATTTCTGGTCATATCTATTTATTTTCTTCTGACCAACTTACCTGCCATCTCGTTTTTTTTCTCTGAGATGCAGCAGAGTTTCTGCTGGACATTTTGCATAATTAAGACATTATTACACTTCCTTTTAAGGTTCAAAGGTTGCTTCAACAATACTTGGTATTGGATGTTAGAGGAGAAATAAATAAAATTATTCACTCAACTAATAAAAAAAAAATAAATCCAAATAAATTGTAAACATATATTCATATTGTGATTTTTGATGATTATATAGGTAATAAAAATAGCATTACAAATGAATATGCTTGGCATTGCAAATAACATGCTCACACATATGCACATAGACATTCAACATTAAACCATTGTGACTAAGAAAGGATGTATCTTGAGATAAAGCAAGACATCGATCACTCTTGCATTCAAACACTAACCGCTGAATGGTAGATTAATCCTCCTTTAAGAAAATTTAAACATTACCGTCCTACTACGCCTTGCCTAACCCCTTACATACAATAGACAAGAAAGTTCTATCTACTGAGCTTTCTTTTCAGCCAGATAATGATCAATAAAAGCTCCAGCCACATTTCTTACGATTATTCCCATCCACCTGATCTTCCATCTGCTCTGTACCAACAAAAAAAATCTAGCAAATCTTTTCCTTCTATATTTGTTCATGGCCATAGACGCTTCTGAATTGTCTTCTTTGAAAGCAATTTGTTTTATTACAAATCAAGCCACTTTCAAAGATGTTTCTTCAAGTACTCCAGAATTCCATATATCCCATTTGTCATCGATTTGTCACTTAATGCTTAATGTTTCAGTTTCAGACCCATTTATTCTCCGCACCTGTAATTAATTCTCATTTGTTCTTTTTTCACATCACAGGTTTTTCAATAATTTATTTTATTCTCCCATGAGCTGTCTAGCGGAGAGTTTTATTATCCAAGTTAGCTAACAGCAACTTCAAAAGTATCTCCTTTACGTCTTCCAGAAAGGCTGCTTCAAATAATGAATCTTTTCCCCACTGTCACAGATGTCATATTCTCCTGCTCCTTCCCCATTGTTCAATATGCATGTATTACTAACTTCCTTTGATATAAGATCTGTATTTATCTTCCGATACTCATTTCTGATACCAAATAATTTTTGCCACCTTAAATGAGGACAGCCTTAAATTTTCTTTTTCGATTTCTTACTCATTCTGGAAAGTTCTCTCTTTGTATACCATAACCATCATTGTTCCAATCTCCTGTCTCAATTCCATTTTTCTTAAATTTCATTTCGTGACACCCGGTGCGTTTTTATCACTCAATTTCCAGGAGATTCGT
>JANJGK010005596.1:20000-44657 GCA_039081455.1 Macrobrachium rosenbergii | reverse complement strand
TCTGTCTGTCTGTCTCTCTCTCTCTGTCCCTGTCTGTCTGTCTGTCTCTGTCTCTCTCTCTCTCTGTCTCTCTCTCTCTCAAGAATCACAAGGTAAGAAAAAGATAGCCTAAGCCCGTCGCTTTGCAAGGTTTAAGCAAGACAACTTTAAGGTTTCAGTTCCTTTCTTATGACGCTACCATCCATAAAAAACTTTCACAGCTCGGAAATAAATAATCTTAATCCCTAGTTACGTCACAATCAAAGTGATGACCTCAACATTAAATCTCGGCACATAAAAAGAAGTATGAAAGTATATTAGGAAAGGAAAGATAAACTTGTCATGGCTGTCTTAAGCATGGATTAACGCGTGGGCCCTAATTATGAGGTTTGTTGTTGTGTTCAAATTCATTTCGTCGTAGGAACTAAGTTGACGTCTTATGAAAATATTTTGTAGATATGATTCAGTAAAGACTAAACCACCCACGCAAAAAAATTTACTTCTCGTACGATGCAAGCAACATGCAAGCAAAATATCATATAAAAGATGTCAAGTCTGGAAAAAAAAGGATGGTACTCTTTTAACTTGACAGTGTTTTAATCCTTCTATTTCATTTCGTTTCATTTATTCTATAAAGTCAAACAATACAATTGGCCTTCTGCTTTCTCGGTACAAATGAACTCTGTTATCGCAATGCTAATTTAATACAAAACCAATCGCACCATCAATCATTCATTATTTCCTTTCCCTCCCATCTTTACTGACCTTTTACTGTTTTTATACGATTCTAAGATATTTCACTGATAGGGAGCTAACAATGCAGTTTAATCATTAATAATTAATTAAATAAATCATGAGCTTTCGATTAATAACTCAGACAATAACGTTCAAATAAATACACCTCGGATAGAGATAACTAGAACTGTGTGGCGACTTAGAATATATCGGATATTATCGGTTAAAAACAATTTTCGGTCACGTGCAATACTTTAGTATCACCATAACCGCTGTTACTACTACTACTTTTACCAATGCTGACGCCAGTACAGCTTTACTCCCATAGAAGGTTCTGCTTTTACTGCCACTGCTCTTTCAGTTAATGCCTCCCTCAAAGACTAAGCAGGAAAAGCGAACCCTCCGACGAGACCTGAATTTATTGATTGGACAAATGAAACGTTCCTCCGATAACGTTCATCAGTTATGGAAATCTCTGTGGCTGAGGTAACAAAGGGCTTTTAGAAATCCCATATCCCGGCTGGCTGTCATGAAAACGCTTTCCAGGTTCGAGCGAATAACCTCTGACAACAACATCAACACCAAAAACAATAACTGAGTCTACTACAAAAGCTTTATTTACTTGCACAACAAGACATTGTTTACATTTCGGAACAAAAACAGGATTTCCTTTCTCTAAATCCGTTATTTGCCCGGAAATTACGGCTCAGTTTTTATATCTAACTGCTTACGTAGCGCAATTTAGAAGAGATTTTTCTAGAGGACTACTGAAAATGTAAATTTGTTCAAGCGATACCAAAACAATCATGTCTAAGGTCAGACATTCCTGAACGGTATTTTAGGCGAGACTTTTGAAATAAGAAATTCTTAATAATAATTTAAAAGAGAGCATTATTAATATTACCAGTGTTGAGAACAAGATTTTCAGAATTATTACGTTTAAATTCACCCTTCCTCTGTTTGAACGCAGCTCTGCTATATAAGCTTTCATAAGAACATTTCTATTGGGATCTTATTATATTTGTTTAGAAAACCGGGCTTGGACTAAACATAAGAACATCCAATGTTTTGTGGGTATCCAGGACAAAGTGACGATCAAAAAATTATTTTTCCGATTAATATGAAAATTGGTCAACGTTTCAAGCGGATTATTCTCAAGGGTTTTCCAGGTATGGTTAATTTTCTCTTATTTTTTAATAAAACATTTTTGGGATACTAAAACCAACATCCTGAGAGTTTTGTAAGCCAACGACACAGCTCCCAATCCTTTTAAAACCTAGCAAGCACCGACATTTGCGCTGAAACCACATTTAGATGACATCACCGACGATTTTTGACGCGAAGCTAGTATGGCTTCACTACTTTAATATCTTTTTTTTTCTAACACTTGTGATGTCTTTTCCGGCCCGCAAAAAGTAAAGAAATGTTAGTGTCATGACCGCAGTGCTATAATTCGTTAGATTTGATATAGGGCCGAAAACGCTGCTAACAAAACAATAATAATGATTATATTTCTGAGAGTGTTGCCAAAGCAAAACATGCTTCCTGCCGATCCCCGACCAACCGATCTCTGAGGGCATTCCAATAAATGAAATTCAGAAAAACACACGGGTGACCGATCTTTTCGTATATCTCTGTACTAAGTTGAGGGAGTTGCGATAACTAGGTAAGTGTGACAGACAGACTGACGGACAGACACACTGACGATTCCCCCTCATACGCATTTATACATGGCGGTCTGGCTTTGTACCAAGTTTGTCTAAAATCCACTTAACCGTGTAAGAGGGTATGCGACAGTAAGGTCTAAAGTCCATTTAGTCGCGTAGGATGGTATGTGATGGTAAGGTAAGCGTGACAGATACACTGATGGACAGACAGACCGACAGACAGATGGACGACTCCCTTCATGCACATCTATGCACAACTGTCATCCATTTGTAAACAGACTGACAGAAATCTCTTTAACCGTGTAATAGAAGCTGTGATGACAAGGCAGGCATGAGAGACACACTGATGGACAGACAGTTATATGGAAGATCCACCTTCATATACATCCACCCAGGATGGTCTACGTTTATCCTAACACAGACTGAAATCCCTTCAACTATATTAGAGGAGGTTAACAGCTACAAAAGTGAAAGACACGCTGATAAAGAGACGAACCAACACTCAAACGAAAAAAACAGGTGTATAAATGTAGGTAAAACCACAGTCCTCCGACCTTGTCGAAAGGGAACTAATAAAAAAAGTATCAACATAAAAATTACAATGGCCCATACAACTAGACAGCTAGGTGCTCACACAATACCAGAACAAGAAAACCTCCCTGATAATCTTGGTCCAAAATGCGACGGAGTCTTGTCCCCTTCATTCACTGACATGAGCGCCCTCAAACTGGAGTAATGCAAGGCACAAATTACGTCGTGAAATGAATATAAAATCGTGGTATAATTTCATCTGATAAATACCTTCCACTATTTCCCGACTGAGTCCCATTTACCTGATTATGACAAGGTTGAGTGATCGCGGTGCTGAGGGTTACTTCATATTCTTTAATTCAGTTTAATTTAATTTATTTTCTATAATCAATTCATCCTTTAATTTCAGAAAAATCTTGCTGTTTTCTTTCTGAGGGTCGATGGGAAAGGCAACCTGATGTTTTTGCGAAGCTCGTGACAGTTGCGAGTGAATGAATGAGGAAGGAAAAATAATCATGGTCTAAAATTAAAGTGATAAGAACTAGTTAATGCGCAGACGGGGAGAAAATATGCTCATTAAAATCGAGGCCATAATTACTCAAATTTTTTCTCGGAATCAGATTCGATAAAGTTCGAAATGATTCGACTTGCGTCGCAAAACAAGGTTTCTGGGTGTAATATTACAATTTTTTTCTTTTCAATTATATGAAAAACGAATATCTCGTCATTCAATTTTAATTTTAGAATGAAAACTGGAAAAAAAAGGAAGAGATACGCTTGTGAATGGCATAGAAGACGAACAGAAAGATAAGCGACGACAATAATAATGAATGACACATGTTACAATGTCAACTTAGTGAGCTGTAACACTATTCGTCTAAACTACAATTAAGAAGTTTGTATTCCTTCTTTTCCTTCAGTCCAGTATTAAGGGCATGTAGTCCCCAAAAATTTTTCGAATGAACCCTTATTTAATATGATTTCTTTACAAATAACCAGAGTGTAAGTTATTGCCATGTAGAAATTCACAGCTCTTCCAAAGATGAATTAAATGTCATCAATATATGCCTGGTGCGTACTTGGTGTGCATTTACTTTTATACATGACACATTATTTTCAAGACCAACGTGAGGGACAATATAGCTTCTTTTCCTAGCCAAGTCACAGTGAAGAAGAAAAAGTAAAGAGGAAAAGGACAGGGGAGAAAACGGGCTGGTTCTAATATATATATATATATATATATATATATATATATATATATATATATATATATATATATATATATATATATATATATATATATATATATATATATATATATATATATATACACTCGCCTGTGTGTGAGAGAGAGAGAGAGAGAGAGAGAGAGAGAGAGAGAGAGAGAGAGAGAGAGAGAGAGAGCCATTATATCTGAACTGTAAAAGCTGTCGAGGAAATTAATGATAGGGGGAAATTGGTCTACACAGGATAAGGCTGAACGCTTTGGTATGCTGTTTTAGTGCGCACGTAAGGGTTGATATTCAAGCAAACTTGTTGCCAGAGAACTGGAGACTTATGCCTGACTGGTACACCATATTCATCCTTTGCGTTAGCTTGTATCTATTTCCTTCAAGAGCTAAATGTCATGCAGGATCTTGAACACAAGGCTTAATGACTTTATAAAAGAAAAAAATAATTTTATATCTAGGATAAAATTTACCAAGACCATTTTTAAGATTTGAAAACAACAAAATAACCATCTTTTCTTTTAAAACATATGCTGATACCCTAAGTATGCACAGCTAAATTCATCTGCCAAGTCTCGTGATATTTATAATGGCATCTAAACTAGAAAGCAAACCTGGCTTTAATTGAAAGTTCACGCAACTTTCAACAAAAAGGGGATATATCTGGACATAAATTCCGAAAATTGCCGTATTCAGTGCAAGACCTCCTCAATAAAAATTTTAACATAAAATGGAGTCTGAAAGGCTTGCTTGTTTTGTAATGAAAGCAAGAATCACGCGGCCTGGTAACGTCAGCATCGTGGTCTCGACAGGTGAGATAGCATCTATTGGAGAATTGTTTGGAAGAACTCTGACGGAAAGGGAGAGAGAGAGATACCTCAACGGCTGATTGCGACAGAGTTCCAGGAAGGGTAAAGGTTGTGTGGACACGATCTTTGTTGTGGAACACTGAAGTGAAACCCCACTGGGCGATTAGTTTACATGCAGAAACACGGCAACGGTACAGGAGAGGAGAATAATACGGCCGATAAGCTTCCTGTTTAGACAACGCTGAATATGCCATGTATACACCAGAGTCCTCTGAAGGCAATATGATACTAACTACACTGTCAGCGACTTAATTTTACCTTTTTCGATACTTATTTTCCCTTAGTGGCATTATGACTACAGAGTGAGATCCATTTCCTTGTCATACGAATGAGTGAAAACTGAGGAGAAACTCAGTTACAACTTAAAATGACATGCATCAAACTGGAGTAATCGTGTTAACGAGAAGTTTAATTTTAGTTTAATGAAGTTTACTACTCAGGCAAAGATAAAATAATGAAAGTACATAGAACTGTTAAACATCGTCGGAATAGTAGAGAGAAAATGACAAATAAATAATGACAGGATTTGCTTAAAAAAAAACAATATATTCCGCCTCGAACTCCTCCCCTAGACGGATTAAGTTGGATGTGACATCGGGCTAACACCGCTTATAGTTTTAACTAAATTTCATGTCATACTGTCGAAAAAGCACATTTCTCAAGAAAACTGAATTTCTCTTGGATGATACATCAAAGGTTCTGGGAAAACACTTCTGAAGGAAAAATTACTTCTGTATATGTCAAGAAAGTAAAAGAGCAAAAGAAGTCGCCAATATTTATCGTATATTGAGAAAATGAAAGATATATAGACAGATAGACTAAAAGATAGATAGATAGAATAACAGACAGCTGGATAGATATGACAACAGACCACGAGAAGCACTGAACGAAGAATGGTGACCTAGAGCTTTAGAGTTTATTACATGTCATCAAGTTTAAATGATATAAAATATAATTCTCTGCGATCTTTATAATATGAAGTATATCAGACAAAGTGGGAGGGAACACGATGAAAAAGCATAAATAAAATGAAATACTAGAAAACATTCAGCAGCCTCTTCAACACATAATTGTAATCGTAGTATGTTTTAAAGATGTCAGAGACTGTCCGTATTGAAAGGACATACTTAAATGTAATATCATACTAACTTATTAAAAGTGAAAATTTCTTAGAACTTCATTAGACCATACTAGTACAAGCTGGATGAACTGCTTATTAATATCGTTTCAACGCTTTTAAGTAGACATTTTGCTTGTTCTGCTAACTTATCCAACCACGAAGACTTCTTTTTACTCAAACTTCATTTTTTCATCACTCGGTCTTCCGGTGTAATAAAAACGGAAGCCCTTAGTCAGCACCGCTTATTTCGCTTTCCTCCTTGTCTGTTGTCACCTTGGACGTCACACGTTCCAGCGATATACACGCATACATATGCATACATACATACATACTTACATATATATGTATATATGTGTGTGTGTATATATATATATATATATATATATATATATATATATATATATATATATATATATATATATATATATATATATATATATATATATATAAACATATAGAACTGAGTAACAGTCACCTCTTCACTTCCCTTTCATTTCAGACATTTGGATACTTTCGTCACTGCAAAGATCATATATATATATATATATATATATATATATATATATATATATATATATATATATATATATATATATATATATATATATATATATATATATATATATATATATATTTACATATACATATGTATATAGATAGATAGATATATAGATAGATAGATAGATAGGTATATATTTAGATGAAGTTTCTTCATGTGATTTTTATAGTAACGAACGTATCCAAAAGTACGAAATGATAGGGAAGTGAGGAGGGCATTGTGACTTACACACACACACACACACACACACACACACACACACACACACACACACACATATATATATATATATATATATATATATATATATATATATATATGTATATATATATAAAATGGAGAAGAATTTTCTCATCTATCATCAAATGCAAGACAAGATACAGACGTGAATCGATCCCTCACTATCAAATAAAATGTAGATTTACAGAAATGGAAAAACATAGGCACAAGCCCATACCCCAAGCAGAGACGCCCTTCTTGACTGCCTGACACCCCACTTGTCAAGAAACGACACGATCTTGCAGGGTCAAGGATCTTGCTTGGTCTTTTTTGATACCAATATCTCTTGACTTTCTTTTCACGTGCATCCTCCATAATGATGCCCCTAATTAAAAGCTCCAAATTCTAGCACCTCATCCCTCAAGGGTCTTTGGCGAGAGGTTTCGGTTGCTCAACAAACACTCAAGGTCTTCCTGATTCGCCGGTGATGTAAAGGTGCGTTATTTCTTACCTTTCCCAGTTTCTTTCCTTTTCAGAAATGGATTTCCTGAAAGTCAAACTACTCGACACGTGAGGGAGAAAAACCCTGCTGCACCCTGGGTGTCCCAAAAGAAAATATGATTTCGAGGACGTTCTGTAAGAGGACTCCCTCTTTGTTTTGCTCCCAAGAATTCTGGTCTCACAAAACACTTTCAGGTGTGCGCCTTATTAAGCTAAGGGCTAAGTTTAATCTGCCTCTTTGCGTCAAAACAGACAACATAATTTGTCTTTGTTAGCTGCTTTGGAAATATGAATGACATATCTTTCATTCATAAAAAGAGAAGTTAAAGTGATGAAGACAACGGATGAAAACACTTCATTTACCCCAGAGTTCAAGCTACTACCATAGGCATCTTTCGGAACAAAATTAATGAAGTCAACCAACTGTGACCTAATCACGTTAAAGTGACCCTTGCTAAAAATATTTCGTTCTTGCAGTTTGATATTGGTTATCTGTTAGGTATTCTTGCGAGGTTGCAAAGTCGGGCAGAACACATGTGTGTGTATGTGTGTGTGTGCGCGCGCGCCAAATACAGTATAAACTTCCACCAATAAACCGTTGCCTCAATGGCTGGGGTTGTTCCAGGAAAAAAAAAGGGACAATATTCACAGCCAAATCCATCTTTCAGTTTCTAAATCAAGGTAAACTGCCACAGCTTCCACCACTGTATCACACTATACAGAAGACACAGCAGCAACATGTTGACCCACCTACACATAATGCGTCACATCCCTTTGCAGTGTATGAAGTCTTGTGTAGTCTGGATGTTTAGTTGATCTCTTTTAACATCTCTGTCATTTCTTCACACTGTCTCTTTCGCCTCCCTCCTCTTAAACTTACAATTTATACAGATTTCTAAACAGTCTATTCCCCTCATTCTTTCTATGTGAACAACCCATTTCTATGCGCATTCAATGTATTTTTTCCACTAATGCAAACGTTTTAACAACTCCGTCGTATCACGTGGTTCTTCACCATTTTAACCTTTACTGCAAATATAGCATGCACACTTCATCCTATCAATTTAAATTTTCTATCACATACTTACTGTACATGCATCACTCAAACTTCACTCCCTTTAGGAATCTTTGGCTCAACTACTCATGCAATGCAACTTTTCTTTCCTTGTGCTCGTACAATCCTCTGGTCTTACATACCATGCTAATTTTTTTTACGTTGTTCCATGTTAATGTTTTCTCTAAAAAATCATTATAATAACCTTTAAAAGCACACTCATAACTTTCCAGCTTCACAAAATTAGCCAATCGGTTCATATCTCGTTTTGCCATTTACCATTACATTGACTCCAAATACTTACAATATATGAAGCACTCACTTCCTTTCTTCCACACTCTATCAGCTGCCTTTTCCCGTATTACATTACCCTTATTATTTTACTTTGGGAATTCCAAATTCTCTCACCAGTTTGAACAATTTTTTTCGCCAACAACAATTAACACTGGAATCATCTGTAAATACTAAGCACTCCAGGCTTCATTTAAACCATCTTCTCGTCCAACAAATGTGCACCTTCACCTCCCGTTACTACGGTGACTTCTCTCATTACTCCAATTATAAAACTGTAGCAGAGCGAAGGAGATACAACACATCCTTCTATAACAGTCATTGCTACAATAAACAATTCCGTCCCCTATTTACAGGTCATAAGCAACTGGTATCAGAAAGTTATGGCACTGACCCATGCATACTAAATATCCTCCTAAAGGCATATTTTCAGATATGTTACCAGCTTTCTCTCTGTTCATATATACCAAATACAGCCTTTTCTCTACAAACTTAAACTCCTCAAAGTAGTTGAACTCTGTGTTAGCTTTTGAAAATTTCGTGGTTGCAATGCCAGCCTGTTGCCATCCAGCCAAACCAGCTGTGAAAAATTAACAGCGCCAGCTGCCATTAAGACAAAGGGGCATGGCCCAAGCAACCTCATGCTTAGACATTCTAAAAACCGGAAGGTATTACCATTCTGGCGCGAGCTTCATTAAAAAGAAAAAAGTAAATGTTCTTATGCTGAACAATATATATATATATATATATATATATATATATATATATATATATATATATATATATATATATATATATATGTATATATATATATATATATATATATATATATATATATATATATATATATATATATATATAAGTGCATATTCAGTACGTGTATGTATGTATGTGTTTATGTACATTTACATGGATAAGTTTTCAATCATAAATACCAAAGACTCACTTTACGTAGTATATTAATCCAGAAATAAACAAATATATATATATATATATATATTTGTTTATTTGTTTATATATATATATATATATATATATATATATATATACATATATACATAATGCATGTATATATACATATATACATAATGCATGTATATATACATATATACACACTTTGATTTTGTCAATTCGAGAGCTTGTATTTCAAATATAAAGCGAAACACGCACCAAAACAGAACGTAAGAGAAAGAATGGTATTGAATGAAGGGAGATAGGTATGAGTGTACGGAGGAAATCGCAAGAAAGAGAGAGAGAAAAAGAAAAAGCCTGCAAATGCCGAAGGGGCGACACACGCATAAATCATCCAAAGATGCTCAAGCTCTAAACTAGCGAGCAGCGCCGAAGCTAGATTACTCTTAAAGACCGACGTCGCAAGGGCGCGTTTAGCCTGTCACTCGATCCGCTGGTGAAGCCAGTGTAACCTATATTTTTGACTCGGGCTTTATTAGACGCGTGCGAGAGCTGAGGCTAATATAACAGGAGGGTGGTTTAAAAATAATTTGTGATTACACGATCTGGGTATGGGTAGTGGTGTGCGAATGGGGTGGGAAAAGCAGGGGCGGGGGCCATGTAACACGGTTTTTATAAATAGGAAAAAAAAAGAGACTTCAAATGAAATTTCTCGTGAAATATACGAGTGATTTACCTGCCTCAATATTTACCGGAACGAAACGTCTATACTCGTAATGAGAGTGAGAGAGAGTGAACACACTTTGCACTCTAACATGGCCACGTTTACGGTATCAGCAAGGAAAATCTGATTGACAACATTTTTTTTTAATCCAGGTTTTGTAATATTTTAATTTTCTCCAGATCACCATTGCTGAGAAAGTAGGCAACTAAGCATGAAAATTACGTATATACTATTTTGAGACACTAAATAAATTTCTAATACTGGACGTAAATAATGAAAGGTAAATTAATGTCAGGCAAAGGCAAATAATTCTTAAATACCTCTCTCTCTCTCTCTCTCTCTCTCTCTCTCTCTCTCTCTCTCTCTCTCTAAGACAAAACTTCCTTACCCGAATTCTTCGTCTGAGGCGATTTTCCTTTTACCTTCTACCGTCAGCCATCCTCTCTGTTATGTGATTGGCCATTGTCCTGACCTGGCAGCCAATCCCCTTCCATCCTTATCTAGGGCCTAAAAGGCAGGCCAGATCCAAAGAGTTTTAATAAGTTTTGGGTTTGATATCCTGGACCATCGATACGACTCCCTTATTCTTGACATTTTATAGGAGGAAGAAGAAACTTATCGGCGATCGGTGGGGAAATTAAATTGTTTATCGGGTCTCCGGAATTTTCCTTTCTCTTCATGACTTTTAATCTGTTTTATGATGGTCTCGCTAAATCACGACTTGGACAGTCGCTGCAAAGGCTTTTCAGCCTTATAGTTTCCTTCGAATTATGTTAGGGAAGAAATGGCATCTATTAATTTAACTAAGTTTCTTTGATGAAATCTATGCGTAAAGACCGGACCTTCAATGAAAGATTATTTGATACTATGTTATACACACACACACACACACACACACACACACACACACATATATATATATATATATATATATATATATATATATATATATATATATATATATATATATATATATATATATATTATACTCGTATATGTATTGTATTTGTACGAAAATTTAATAAAAACATTTTAAGTTGTTTTCAAAGTTGATAATGTCACAACAACTCACGAACAAGAGAGTGGGAATAATAAAACAATACATTCAAGAATAAAATACTGAGATTTTCCTGACATAAAAAAAATAAGAATTATAATTAGAAATACAGTAAAACCTATGTAGAGCAGTTTAAAAAGAAGATAGAGTCTAGACAGCCTAAAATATTCTTGAAAATGAATAATCATTCAGATGGCGATGAAAAGAGCAAAACAACTAGGCAACTTTTGACCATTTCCCTCGTTACTGAAATATTCATCGCTGGGGATTTTACTCAAACTTAATATCGCTACAAAGCCTCAAATCTTTGTCTGGTCTGGAATAAATTCTCTCTAAATTATGAAAAATGATCTAATTTCCCAGAACTCGAAAGAAACAGCTTCCAGTTACTAAACAGACCGTAATAAAAAGTAATACGGCCATTAACAAAAATTACGCTCTCCAAAAGTATCACTATTTTCGCAATTTCCCACTATTTATGTAGAGCGAAATCAGGAATCCGTATAAAAATTTTTGTCTCTAAGGGAAAGGAATGGCTCCATTTGCACCAGGAAATAGTAGCAATAGAACTCCAAAACGTTTCATTCACTTAGCGAAATCAATTGCCTTTCTCTCTACACCATTTCTGACGCCTTTCCTCGTTCTGCGTTTCTTCCGAACACTAAATCGCCCTGAAAATCAAATCGTGTTATCTTTATTTTTCCATTAGATAGTACGAGTGGTAGTATTGGTAATAGTAGTGATTCCTTATTGGATGCTGTTAAACTGTCTTATCTCATAAGATAACCACTACCTTCTCTCTCTCTCTCTCTCTCTCTCTCTCTCTCTCTCTCTCTCTCTCTCTCTCTCTCTCAAATTTTTTAACATAATCCCCAGAGGGGGATTAGTTAAGTAACTGCAATTTAAATTCATTGGGACAAAAATGGGAAGCCGTCTGTGATTGTAGCCAAAGCCTTAAGCAATAATGTTAGTAACACTATGAAACAATCTGAGAACTAAACACACTTAGAACCGTAAACATTGTGTTCGTATAAATTCATAATATGCTTATGAGCATCAGCATCATGTGGAAAATCATGCAGTGTGGAAAATGCAAAATAATACAAATTATCATTTTGTTGAAAACACACTAAAGCTTTCGCTTGCCTGGACAGAAAGCCTCTTTACATGAATACAAATGTTAAGTACAAAATGTTAAAATTTACGAGTAAATTTTTCATTTTTAAGGGAATTTTTGAGTGAAACATTAACAACCTCTAGTATGTTTTGACGTAATTGCTATGTTTCAAAATAACTAGTGCTGAAAATATTCAAATAACTTTCAAAACAAAAACAGACTGTTTTCTACTGCAACTTATTACACAGCAGACATTTATAGATTTTCGAGTTCTAAACTATAGTTCGGTTACTACTTTTACTGCTACTGACATTATTCTTTTCTTTGTTCCCAATACAATTGCAAGACATATGTATTGGGAACAATGAAAAGATATCAACTGTGATTTCTGAAAGATGATCGCTGAAAGTCCAATAAAAACCTAGATGTTGCATGGACATCAAATATGCCAGATTAGTCCCTGTGAGAGTTTACAAGATTCAATTCGAGTCCAAACTCGGATAAAAAAGAAGGGCTGAGAGTTGAATTGTCATCCTGCTCTTGTATACAAAGCGTTATTGAGACATGCAATAAACCACAGAGGGCTAGTGTCAGCAACTCAAGGCCCAAAAATGGTCTGAAAGCCAACAGGCAATGCTCAGTATAGAGGCAGAATGAAACTGGTATAGGGAATAATTCCGTTATCATCTCCCTGAAACTACCTCAGCTTTTAATGATTATATCATGTATATTTGAACGCTATATGCCTTTACTAACTGTTCTTGTTTAAGGAAAGGGTTGGATTTCGCATAAAAACAAGGGCTCTTTAATTACCAATTCTCTGTAAATTCCAAAGCTTTATATATATATTACATATATATATATATATATATATATATATATATATATATATATATATATATATATATATATATATATATATATATATATATACATTACATCCCTAACCCAACACACACACGCACACACACAGATGTATATATATATATATATATATATATATATATATATATATATATATATATATATATATATATACATATACGTATATATATGTAGAATCTACTGGTCACTTTTACCAGACACATATGTAATTCTAATAGCCACAATGCCCTCTTAACTTCTCGAATACTTCGCGCTTTCTTGCGTCTGGATGTACGGCTTCGTAGTTACAAGCACATCCAAAAAAGCGAGAAGAATCCGAGAAGTTAAGAGGGCACTGTAGCTATTAGAATTACACACACACACACACACACACACACACACACACACACACACACACACACACATATATATATATATATATATATATATATATATATATATATATATATATATATATATATATATATATATATATGTATATATATATTGTGTGTGGGTGGGGAGCATTTCCAGACCCATAATGTTTGCTACTGCTTTCTTAATTCCTGAAGAAAACCAGATAGGCCACCTGTGTTCCACAATAATTTTCCCACTACAACGTACTTGTTAGAAATATCTATTTTTATCACCTCTGGAAAGATTCAAACTGACTGCTCATTGGATTTATCGATTTCACTTTAATCTGAAGTAAACTACACGCTACTAGGCAATTAGAAATGTATGTCGTTCCTTTGCAATAATCACCGGGGATTGCCTTCCAGACCCCCCCCCCAAAAAAAAAAAAAAAACATGCAGTAGTGACATACGCGGATACTAGGTTTTTTTTTATTCAACGCTGTCACAAACAAGTCAAGTAGATCACATTTATTGAAGTGATTTACACAAATTTGAAATTTTCCCTACTATTCATGCTTAATAAAAACATACGCTGTAAAGTTGCCGATTTAATATCGCAGCAATTTCAAATAAGAGGAAACTGGGCTATAGCCATATAATTCATTCTGAAGCTGGCTGTAATTTACTTCCTATGGAAAAAAAATTTGGTGATAGGACGAAAACATATTTCTAATAAGTTACAATATACAATGTATTATATTAGAATGATCATAGCCTGGTTCTAAATACTGAGAAATACCATTGCTCGCTCTACAGCTTTATAGATTTTCTTTCTCCCATAAAACATAAGATTATGAATACTGTTTTATAAGTTCACTTCCTGGCGTTGCTTGGAAACCTTGCCGTATTTTCTGAATAAAGCATTCTCCACCAAGACAAAACCACGACAACGGCATCCCCATTATCTTTTGTCTTAAAACTTACCAGGAGCAAAACGCAACAGGTCATTCATAAACTGCGAGGACATTCAAAACCGAAAATATGTTCCCCTGAACTGCCCAAATCTGTCATTTTTCCTTTTAAGCCATAAAAACGTGAGGGTTGAAGGGAGGTATTTCTGACTGAGAACCAGTGTAATTGCACCGCCAGACCATTACGCTAATTCAGAAAGAAGGGTGCGGCACATGGCTGCGACAAGGCACTCAGGACATATTACGGCGTGCCTTTATGAAATACTTTAAATATCAAGGCGTAATGTCGTTTGTTATAATATTGTTATCTCAAGTTATTCCATACGCTAGCCAGAGTTGTGGAAGGGGTTTCCAACGTCTTTTCGTCAAACTAAAACACACACATAAGCACAGAGAGAGAGAGAGAGAGAGAGAGAGAGAGAGAGAGAGAGAGGGGGGGGGGCTCACATAACTTAAGTATAAAAGTATTTAGTATTTAGTATCTGTAACCATCCTGACTTTTTCACGTAAAAGCTAATCATGCTCTGCAGTGTCCTTATCAGAAACTAATCACAGATTTATGTCTAATGAATACTTCCGCTATTGCTGGTAATATTCATCTCTAGGCCGTTTCGCCTAAGATGGTTTAGCACAAATCTGAATCAAAGTCTTACAACCTTATAACCTCATCATACACCTACACAGAAGTCTCATCCGCAGTATGTATCCATATATTTATTTTTTCCTGTGTGCACCAATGATATTCTGCGAGCAATGGACTCCCCGTTTAACTTGCCTAAAAAAAAAGATTGCCAACATAATCTATCTGACTTTTTATATCTAGGATGAAATACTATATAAGTAAATAGTGTCCTTGATTCGAAGGCACCGGTAATCTAGTTTTCGTTTATTATATATCATTCATCATTATCTTGCTCGCGCACATAAAGGCCTCTCGTTCTGATACTCTCAAACAGTCAAACAGGAATTCCTAGCTCTCTCTCTCTCTCTCTCTCTCTCTCTCTCTCCCCTTTACAAAAGTTCCCATACACAGATGTTTTTTTGAACAACTTTTATATATTATTTTCTCCGCATGAATTTTTCTTCTTTCAACCCTCATAGCCCCACTATATCCTGAATAAAATTAATTTCAGTAATATCCATTGTATTCGAAAACGCCATTCAAAACTTACATTATACCGTAAAACAATAGTGCTTTAAACAAATGATAATATAACAACGATGGTGAAGAGGATATTAGTAATTTCTGAATAAAACTGACATTCAAAAGACAACTGAGAACATTTTAATGTCGGAAAATGAGAGAGAAAAAATATATCATGTGATTTCGGCTAACGTCGCAAATCTTTCACCATAATCTCTCCACAATTTTAAAAAGAGGAAATGCTATCAAAATAGTCGGACCCGGACAGGGCGGTGCATTATCATCAAAAGCATGAAAAATGTGTGTCAAAATGAGATGGCAATTCTAACCTAATATCGGAGGAATTATGGCGACAAAAATCACAAGAAAATCTAATTTCAGGGCGAATATTTACCGAACAATATTCTATTTCCATGTTTTCCAATTTCCGTTTGTGTTAAGTAAGCCCCATGGCCAAATTTCATAATCAAAACACGTTGTTTCCCGCCACGTAAAATGAAATAAAAATTGCTGTTGATAATGGATCTAATAATAAGAGTTATAGCAGGTTTCCACATTGAGTTTTTAAATAGAAAAAAAAAAATTATATTAGAATAATGCTCCTGTCTCTTCTGTGTTCAGAAAATGTTATTTTTCTAAACTTCGTAACTTTTTATAAATATGACGTGAATTCAACTGAACTCTGAACATGAGCATCAGCTGAGCATCGTTTTGAGGAAAACAAACAGACAAAGTTGAAACGCACCAACTACTGCTCCCGGGCCAGCTTCCCTCGCGAGAAAACAAAAATGATTAAGGTAGTTATGGGTTCGATTCTGCTCTAAATCTCTCGACTGCATGGGTCATTAAGGACCATAAAACGTACCCGAAAATTTACGAGCCTTCTCAGAGAAAAAGAAACGTAACTAAGGGTGAATTTAAAAGTTCTCCAAATTAGAGACGATCTGGTTTTCTGAAAAATCAAGGTTTCGAAGCAAAGGGGTACTGTATCAACTGCAAGAATATCTGAATTTCCTCAAAACTAAAAGAAACAAAAAAGAAGATTATAAGAGGCTAATTAATGCACGATACTGGGATTAAATGTAACTGACGACTGCAGGAAGAGGTGAATCACGGAATAGGTGAGGCAAAGAAGGCATCAGGTACGTTTGGAAGAGGAATGCTGATGGATGCAAAAAGCTGGAATGAACGCACAGGTGTTATAGTCGACTCCCCTTTACCGAAATAAGGTGTCTGCCTTATGTGCAAGTTAGGAAAAACGGTGGCATCTATTAAGATGAATAGTTGGCACAGTTTATGTTGAGTGAAACGGGATAAAATGGTGAAACTGAATACAAACGAGGATAAAAATGGTAGCGTAAGTGGAAAGAGGGACCAGTGTTCTGAGGTGGTTTGGACACCTAGAGAGATCGAATAATATAATTCAGAAGTTTTGGGATGAAGGAGACGGCACCCATGAAATTCCGTCTGGGATGTTTCGGAACTGAGTGGCCTTGATATCTAAAAAGCGCGAGAACGCGTGGGAAGTAAAGCTGAATGGTAGTGTATGTGTGTGTTCATGGGGGTAGAGACACTGTAAATGGAGGTATATACAGCTATTTATACTGTGGAACTTTCTCTAGGACAATTCATCCTTGATTTTATGCATATCACCTTTGCCCCAAAAATAGCTTAATATCCAAATCACTGTACTTTGGGAATAACTTAGGCCCCGAGGGGATTATGACTGACAAGTGCTTCGTCCCAGGCAGGATTCAAACCAGGCAACGGTTCGAATCCCGCAGGGGATGTAGCACTCATCAATTAAAATTCCCTTTGGGTGAAAGTTATTTCTAAAATATGGTGAATTGGATATTAAAATATATTTTTTATTTAATATTTACGAACAATTAAGGTCATAAATATATATATATATACATACTGTATACAGTGTATATATATATATACTGTATATATATATGTATATATGTATATATAATATATATATATATATATATATATATATATATATATATATATATATATATATATATATATAGATATCTATATATATATGAACAAAACCATTAATAATATCAGCATATGGTGAAGGAGGAAAACACTTTAGACAGAACTAATGAAAGCTAATGAATATCACAGATATTCCCGACATCGATGCTGAAATGAATGACAGATAAATCCGCACGTATCTAAAGAGTTAGGGCGATTTAATAAAACCAGGTAATTATTGGATATCAGGTCAATTAGGTCAAACCAAGCTCCATGGTACTGAATACTAATCTTCTTTAGAATGGGTTCTGCGAAGGCATTATCTTGTAAACCTGGCACTCATGCCCGGGGGCAAAAATTCGTTAATTGTCTTCTTAATTAGGATAGAGTTAATTATCGGACGTTTCGAACCGATAACGACTCCCGGAGCAATTCGTGACACATTCCAGTTTAGACTTTGACTGGTGTTATTCATATTAGCAAATGTCGCAGACCTCCGTTGTCATATCTTACCAATCGTTACGTTAAAACTGTGATTTGGGATAAAATATTTTTTCAATGAGATATGCATGGAATTATATAAATGCCTTCAGCTCTTTTTAACTATAATAAACACTTGTGACTGTCAAAATATGGTACGAGTATTAGGAGAGTGAGGAACAAACAACAGCAATAATAATAACAACAATAATTATAGATAAAAATAATTATAATAATGATATTTTTTCTTACAAAGAACTTCGTATAAGAAACAGTCATTTATTGAATGTCGGTAAAATATATATATATATATATATATATATATATATATATATATATATATATATATATATATATATATATATATATATATACATACATACATACATACATACATACATACATACATACATACAAACATATACAGTATATATATATATATATATATATATATATATATATATATATATATATATATATATATATATATATATATATAAAACGAAGAATATGCATGTATCCATTTGCATATATAAACACATATACCGGACAATGCACTACACCTTTAACCATCCCCAACTTTTGAATATTAATACGCAACGCTACATGATGTATCTGAAATATCACATGTGGGTATATGTACATGTATGGATGCATCAATGCATCCATACATGTACATGTACTAAAAAAATGCACAGTAAAGGTAGGTGTGTCAAAATATAAATATTTTTGCTAAGACACCAAGACTTCCGAGATTAAAAAATCAATGGAAATAAAAATAATGCAGATGTGAACAGCAGATAGAGACCCGTAGGTGGTTGTAAAGATGACGTTAACATACATAACCCAGCATCTCGATCTCAAATTTAGTAAATGTTATTATAATGAGAGTTGGAACTTTTCGCACAACTGAGAAGCAAATAACAAAAGATTTACAAACATTTGCGTAACAAAAATTAACACCTTGGAGAGTCAAGTTACCTTGTGTAAGCTTTGTACTGTGTAATAAGTGAATTAGAAGAATATTGCATGTAAAGGAGACATGCATGCAATACATACAACGCAAACTAGGTAGTACTGTAGTTTAAAAAAAGGCGGGGGAAGGGGTTAACAAGAGTATTTTTTTTTTTATGAAATATGGTCTAGAGAAAAAAAATTGATAAATTTAAGGACTGACCGATGAATTTTAAGTAAATGTAAAGCAGCCTCGACGTGCACGGCAAAGTTCAACTAATAGCTAGTGTTTCTGAATGTATGGGAACAGCAAGTTTGACTAAATCTTATAGCTAGTGTTTCTGAATGCATGGGCACAGCAAGTTTGACTAAATCTTATAGCTAGTGTTTCTGAATGCATGGGCACAGCAAGTTTGACTAAATCTTATAGCTAGTGTTTCTGAATGCATGGGCACAGCAAGTTTGACTAAATCTTATAACTAGTGTTTCTGACTGCATGGGCACAGCAAGTTTGACTAAATCTTATAGCTAGTGTTTCTGAATGCATGGGCACAGCAAGTTTGACTAAATCTTATAACTAGTGTTTCTGAATGCATGGGCACAGCAAGTGTGACTAAATCTTATAGCTAGTGTTTCTGAATGCATGGGCACAGCAAGTTTGACTAAATCTTATAGCTAGTGTTTCTGAATGCATGGGCACAGCAAGTTTGACTAAATCTTATAACTAGTGTTTCTGAATGCATGGGCACAGCAAGTTTGACTAAATCTTATAGCTAGTGTTTCTGAATGCATGGGCACAGCAAGTTTGACTAAATCTTATAACTAGTGTTTCTGAATGCATGGGCACAGCAAGTTTGACTAAATCTTATAGCTAGTGTTTCTGAATGCATGGGCACAGCAAGTTTGACTAAATCTTATAGCTAGTGTTTCTGAATGCATGGGCACAGCAAGTTTGACTAAATCTTATAGCTAGTGTTTCTGAATGCATGGGCACAGCAAGTTTGACTAAATCTTATAACTAGTGTTTCTGACTGCATGGGCACAGCAAGTGTGACTAAATCTTATAGCTAGTGTTTCTGAATGCATGGGCACAGCAAGTTTGACTAAATCTTATAGCTAGTGTTTCTGAATGCATGGGCACAGCAAGTTTGACTAAATCTTATAACTAGTGTTTCTGACTGCATGGGCACAGCAAGTGTGACTAAATCTTATAGCTAGTGTTTCTGAATGCATGGGCACAGCAAGTTTGACTAAATCTTATAGCTAGTGTTTCTGAATGTATGGGCACAGCAAGTTTGACTAAATCTTATAGCTAGTGTTTCTGAATGCATGGGCACAGCAAGTTTGACTAAATCTTATAACTAGTGTTTCTGACTGCATGGGCACAGCAAGTGTGACTAAATCTTATAGCTAGTGTTTCTGAATGCATGGGCACAGCAAGTTTGACTAAATCTTATAGCTAGTGTTTCTGAATGCATGGGCACAGCAAGTTTGACTAAATCTTATAACTAGTGTTTCTGAATGCATGGGCACAGCAAGTTTGACTAAATCTTATAGCTAGTGTTTCTGAATGCATGGGCACAGCAAGTTTGACTAAATCTTATAACTAGTGTTTCTGAATGCATGGGCACAGCAAGTTTGACTAAATCTTATAACTAGTGTTTCTGAATGCATGGGCACAGCAAGTTTGACTAAATCTTATAGCTAGTGTTTCTGAATGCATGGGCACAGCAAGTTTGACTAAATCTTATAGCTAGTGTTTCTGAATGCATGGGCACAGCAAGTTTGACTAAATCTTATAGCTAGTGTTTCTGAATGCATGGGCACAGCAAGTTTGACTAAATCTTATAACTAGTGTTTCTGACTGCATGGGCACAGCAAGTGTGACTAAATCTTATAGCTAGTGTTTCTGAATGCATGGGCACAGCAAGTTTGACTAAATCTTATAACTAGTGTTTCTGAATGCATGGGCACAGCAAGTTTGACTAAATCTTATAGCTAGTGTTTCTGAATGCATGGGCACAGCAAGTTTGACTAAATCTTATAACTAGTGTTTCTGACTGCATGGGCACAGCAAGTGTGACTAAATCTTATAGCTAGTGTTTCTGAATGCATGGGCGCAGCAAGTTTGACTAAATCTTATAGCTAGTGTTTCTGAATGCATGGGCACAGCAAGTTTGACTAAATCTTATAACTAGTGTTTCTGAATGCATGGGCACAGCAAGTTTGACTAAATCTTATAGCTAGTGTTTCTGAATGCATGGGCACAGCAAGTTTGACTAAATCTTATAGCTAGTGTTTCTGAATGCATGGGCACAGCAAGTTTGACTAAATCTTATAACTAGTGTTTCTGAATGCATGGGCACAGCAAGTTTGACTAAATCTTATAGCTAGTGTTTCTGAATGCATGGGCACAGCAAGTTTGACTAAATCTTATAGCTAGTGTTTCTGAATGCATGGGCACAGCAAGTTTGACTAAATCTTATAACTAGTGTTTCTGACTGCATGGGCACAGCAAGTGTGACTAAATCTTATAGCTAGTGTTTCTGAATGCATGGGCACAGCAAGTTTGACTAAATCTTATAGCTAGTGTTTCTGAATGCATGGGTACAGCAAGTTTGACTAAATCTTATAACTAGTGTTTCTGACTGCATGGGCACAGCAAGTGTGACTAAATCTTATAGCTAGTGTTTCTGAATGCATGGGCACAGCAAGTTTGACTAAATCTTATAGCTAGTGTTTCTGAATGCATGGGCACAGCAAGTTTGACTAAATCTTATAACTAGTGTTTCTGACTGCATGGGCACAGCAAGTGTGACTAAATCTTATAGCTAGTGTTTCTGAATGCATGGGCACAGCAAGTTTGACTAAATCTTATAGCTAGTGTTTCTGAATGCATGGGCACAGCAAGTCTGACTAAATCTTATAACTAGTGTTTCTGAATGCATGGGCACAGCAAGTTTGACTAAATCTTATAACTAGTGTTTCTGAATGCATGGGCACAGCAAGTTTGACTAAATCTTATAACTAGTGTTTCTGAATGCATGGGCACAGCAAGTTTGACTAAATCTTATAACTAGTGTTTCTGAATGCATGGGCACAGCAAGTTTGACTAAATCTTATAGCTAGTGTTTCTGAACGTATGGGCACAGCAAGTTTGACTAAATCGTTAAGTACCGGGTGAGTGATGAGGAAATGCATGCCTTTTCTTCTAGAACCACTGTTCTGGAAAAACATTCTTTTTTTGGGGGGAGGGGGCTGAGTGAATGAGAGAATCGTATATACACATATTATGCATATGAATGTGCGAGTACTTCTTATTTCAAGAGTTAAGTAATAAATCTCGTACATACACAACACAAATTTTATATGCGCATGCAGATAAATATATTACAGATATATGTGTGCAGTCAACCGTGAAAGCATACTTTAAGGCTTGTATAAAACGCATAAATACATACTAAGGCAAGGAGTCACTCGTGGCTGCGCATATGTACACGTGCAAACATATCTCCCAAGCACGACATACTCTTCTCTAGGCTAACGCCACGATAAGTTTTCTCAGGGGAAATGTCCATGGCAAGTAAACAAGTCAGGTAAAAGCAAAATACGAGTTTTATGAGATTGTTAGTATTCAAAATCACCGTAAAAATATTTGCCCAAGGATGGCATGTGGAATTCCCGAGCAATATGTAGATGAGGTAAGCATGGCAATGGAATGGAATGGTTTAAATATTTGGGAGCTGGAAGATGGAGGAGATAAGGCGATTCTATTTATTACAAGGTTCTAGTCAGTTTTATCGGACAAGAAGGTGGCAGGGTTACTGAACAAGAAAGCAGAGATGATTGTGAAGGTTGATTGTGAGCTCAATCTTTTACCCCCGGTACTTTTAATCTATTAAAAGTTGATCCTGTCGACCGGTTTTTAAACTTGACATTTAAAAAGAAACAAAACATTTATTGCAATGGGCCCCTCGAAAGCTATAGTGGAAGGTGCATTATGTAATGCTATATGACAGCAAACTATATCCAAAGAAATGACAAAGCCAATGGGCTGGGTAAGGTCTGTAACAGAAACATATCTGTTGTAGCGACGCGATAACACAAATTAACTATATCAATGTATGTACAAAATAATATCGCAATGGTATAAAGAATGACTGTAACTATCAGGAAACATGCACAGTATCTGAACACCATTCGACCATACTGAATATGAATTTAGCATTGAAATAAATCGTAGAGGTCAAGAATGAAGGAAGGGAAAACCATGTAGGAAGAGATGGCTTGGGGCCATTGATGACTTGAAGGAAAATAGCGATAGTAGAGGAGGTGAAAGTCAAAATGAGTCCAAAGACACAACTCAAATCATAATGATAATAATGGTTATACATCATTCTTTTAAGTAAAAACATGGTGAAATGAAAATAAAATTAACTGGGTTTACAATGGAAATTATTAACACAAAATTTATACTTACTATAGCGATAACTTCTCGATCACCCGGTATCAGAACTTACCTGCAATAGAATAAATAGAATTAATAAGTGGACAAAGAAAATGACTAGTGGTAGTGTCAGAAAAATTAATAATTAATAATAATAATCCAGGCCAAGCTCCTTCATTTGGAAATGAGATATTTTTCAGAATAAAATTCTGGATACACACAAACACACACACACACACACACACACATACACACACACACACACACACACACACACACACACACATATATATATATATATATATATATATATATATATATATATATATATATATATATATAAATATATATATATACGTATATGTTTATGTGTGTGTGTATGCGTGTGTGTTACAAAGAGCAAAGATCAAATCAAATTCTGGCTAAGGATGTCTATCAAATAAGCTCTACCTTTATAATTTTGATTCTAAAATACCAACGTTGTATGTTCATCTGGAAAAAAACTATTTGGTTTCACGTTAAATGAAAAAAGGAAATATAATTTACATACAGCCACACTATTACTTTTTCTTTCTCATCTGCGTCAAAAAAAACCATGTAAAAGCTATGCTATAAAAACCCATCGCCATACTCTAATATTTCTTTCCTTTGATTATCGATTTATAACACATCTCATTTACGTTTTTTCAATAATTCTTTTTCATCAGTGAAGGCTCACGAAAAAATCCCTGAAATCCCCTCTGATTCTAGATTAATGTGAGAAGGACGTTTCACCTCGTTTAGGTTATTATATCAAAAGAAATTAATATCACAATAAACACTCAAAAAATAATATCAATTCGATTATAACAGCGAGTTATCGAAAAGCTTAATGATAATACAGCCAC
>JANJGK010005596.1:0-10000 GCA_039081455.1 Macrobrachium rosenbergii | reverse complement strand
ATATATATATATATATATATATATATATATATATATATATATATATATATATATATGCCCACCGTTTCTCTCTCTTTTTCTCTCTGTCCCTTCGTCCACTTTCCCTTCAATTCAGTTGCGAGCGTTCTAACACCGCGTGGCCTTTGATCTATCGGCTGACACAACTGATTTGCATTGGTCTAAGTTTCCGGTCCAGGTAACAAAGGAATTCAAGCGAAAGACAGAAGCATAAGGGTGGAGGAAGTCAAGGGGGGTGACGGGTGGGTCATTCTCTGGGGATTTGGGTGGGGCTTGAGAAAGGGTCTCCCGAATGTACAAAGACCACCATGTGTTCAGATCTGCACACACACATATTATATATATACACACATATATATATATATATATATATATATATATATATATATATATATATATATATATATTCTGTATATACACAGGGTGTAACACGAGTTTACTTAAGTATTTTGGGAAATGGAAGAAAAAGTTATTTTGAGCAGAAAATGTTCTATAAACATATGCATTTTAATGCTTCATTTGTCGGAGTGGAGAATTTTTGAAATGTG
Organism: Macrobrachium rosenbergii; assembly: GCA_039081455.1. Lineage (NCBI taxonomy): Eukaryota > Metazoa > Arthropoda > Malacostraca > Decapoda > Palaemonidae > Macrobrachium > Macrobrachium rosenbergii. Next base: position 9,434 of record JANJGK010005596.1, on the reverse strand, counting down.
TTTATCTTACTCAGGCAAGTAAGATGGCGTGCTTGATGTCAGAGTAGTTAGTGATAATATGGGGAGGGGGATGGAGCTGATCAGTTCACTTATTACTCTGAACAGTGTCGCCTTTCTGCTAAAATAGGTGAGTGTGTCCGGGTTACAAGTGTCAAATTCCCGATTCATTTTGAGAGCAAGAAACTGAAGACAATGCCTTACCATTCCAGTAATAGGGAATATGCAGATATGATGTTTATTTATGAGTTTTGCAAAAATTCAATTTCTAGATTACACGGTTGTGAACTCTACTGCTATCAATAAAGAAGGAAATCGGCGATTAGACCGATGTGAATAAGATACCTCCAAATTAAATATATTCTATTGATAATGAAAAAAGGAAAAAAACCATAAGTCACTGAAGCCTTCTCCCTCTCCATCAATGGTATTCACTGGAGTCCGACAATGAAAAGAAAAGCAAGCGTTATGGAATCTCCCCTCCATCAACGATAGGCCTATTCGTTACACACCAATCAAAGATTTAAAACGCATTATCTGAGATCTCTCCTTCTCCATCAAAAGTATTCATCACATACCAGTCAAAGGAAAAGACACACCTATGATAAAGTTCCGTCTGTAAAATGAAAAAGAATGGGGACATTATTGAAAATTCCCTTTCTTCTTTCGTTCCTGTCAAAGGTAGCCTATTCATACAGTAATCGAAAGAGGTAGAAAAGCTGACATCATCCTCCCTACTTGCATTCCCTTGCCATCATGACTACTGTGACTATCACTCATTCAGTACGGGCGCAGGCCCAGTCCTGACTCCTGATTCTACAATTCCATGACGAGGCGGAAGGGCAGAGTGCACTAGAATTCAACGATCACAAATAAATGTTGCCAAGCAACATTTACACTACTTTCTTGATACGTAAAGCTAATCATTAAAATTGGATTACATGAAGTCTGTTCACAGGTGATTTACTAATTGAAAGGACTGTAACGTTACATTATTCAGTGACCTGCAAGAACAAAAAATTATATAATTAAAAGACTAGCAATCGAGTTGCCTTATGCGGTTCATCAACCCTTCCCCCCACAATATCCCTGGCTACTCCTACATCCCTTATGCCATCTTTATGACCGAGAGCAGCATTAATAACATTTTAAAATTCACCTCGCAGACAAACGAGGCTTTAAAACGTATATATTTATAGAACATTTTCTGTTTAGAATGAGGTTTTCTCTCATTTCCCAAAATATTTGCGTAAACTCGTGTTACACCCTGCATATATATATAATATATATATATATATATATATATATATATATATATATATGTGTGTGTATATATATATATATATATATATATATATATATATATATATATATATATATATATATATATATATATGTGTGTGTGTGTGTGTGTGTGTGTGTGTAGAATCTACTGGTAACTTTTACCAGACACATATGTAATTCTAATAGCCACAAGAGGGCATTGTGGCTATTAGAATTACACACACACACACACACACACACACACACACACACACACATATATATATATATATATATATATATATATATATATATATATATATATATATATATATATATATATATATATATATATATATATACAGATATAATATATATATATATATATATATATATATATATATATATATATATATATATATATATAGATATACATATGTGTGTGTATGTATGTGTGTATATGCGTAGTATAAAGAGCGTGCCCTTTTATTAACTATTTATTCTCCCTTCATTAAAGTCTGTTGCAACTATGTGCAGTTATTAATACACAAACTTATTTGGTCCATAGTATTGCTTAATTAGGATAATGTTAATTTCCTTTACTAAGCATCTCTTCTATCGTCCCTTCATCTTTCATTCCGAATCACATATTTGATCTTTTAACCCATTTAAGGTGTATTTCGATTATTCGTTCAAACGTTTACTTTTCTAATCATTCTTTTATGAAATCTTTCTTGTTAATAATACCAATGTGTACCTGTTTATTGATATAAACCACCGGTACAACGTTCTTTTTAGTACATGAAGCAATAACAAATATCAAGAAAATGGTAACTACATAGTTGTAAAATATATGATTTTACAAATAAGACTGAAAAATGACTAAGGATTGCTGAATAAAACAAAAAAAGTTCCTTACCGAAGGATTATGGGTATTCCGCTGACAGAGAGAGAGAGAGAGAGAGAGAGAGAGAGAGAGAGAGAGAGAGAGAGAGAGAGAGAGAGAGAGAGAGAGATAATAAGAAAACGGCACTCTAAATGGCAGAAAAGATACAAGAGGCGAGTTATTTTCCGACAAAGAAAAAACGTTAAAAAAAACGCGTGAAGAAGAAGGAAGTTTATAAATCCTTTACATTAAATTCAACGACTAACGGGGCTTTGGCAGCAGTGTCTATATTAAAACCAACCGCAAGGCACCTTTCCTCAGCTTAATTCGCCTCTGTGGAAAGAAAAGGGAATGTGTTGTCCTTTTGTGTCAACCCGGTTGTGGGTAAAATACACCTATCTAGCAGAAGAATTGTGGCTAAGTCTGTCTCAATGGGATGTGTGTTAGGCGAGAAATCTCAAAAGCTCCGTCTGGAAATAAAATATTCATAAAGGCCACCAACCACAAAAATTCCCCGGGGAATCTAGAAAAAGACTTAGGAGGTGCTTCACTCCCCCCGCCCCCCCCCCCCCAAAAAAAAAACTCCATACCACACAGGAAAATGGAAAAAAAAAAAAACTTCCTAATGCTCCAAGAACATTATTTTAAAAATCTTTTACTCGGACTTCCATACAAAACGCCTTATGCAAGCTCAAAGTCCTCCCTTACTTGCGTGTACATCCAGAACCACAATTAGATTACATGTCCTCATAAAAAAACTTGACCGACAAAACCCTGTTATAATTCCTATTCTTGGTGTGGGTTCCCTTGAAAGTCCCATGCATATTTTAATCCGAATGGCCAAACTTAATGGGGTTAGGGGAAAGGGAGCATGAATAATAATAAAAAAAGGAAATGTTTTTCAAAATTGTTATTTTATTGTCTTAAAAAAATAAAAAAAAGTTCATGTCCACTTAAGGTTTAATGTGAGGAGATGAAGGAACAACAACAACTCTGTCACATAAGGTTCTAAAAGATTCCTTACAAATATCATCATGATAATATTTACTCTACCATCATTAGATGATGGGTTAAACAGATTCTAAACTTACGACTTAAAAAAATCTCCAAAAATCATCCATGCATGATTACATAAATATCATTCGGTAAGGAAACACCGCTTCCAATACTCCCCTCGAAGAGACATGAAATACATTTCAGTCTTCAATCTTTTGACAATCAAGGTTCCCGTTTATTATTTGATATCAAGAATAAATTTCATTTCGGCTCGAACAACCCGCATTTAATCGAATGAACTTATATTGCTATGACACAAAGCCAAACAAACTCAAACAGTATTCGTCCATTCATATCCCACTGACAGGTTCTGATAGTCGGATACACTCAACGCTTATTCGTTCCCTTTGACATGCTTTTATTGAAAATATCTGATGACTTCTTCTTGAATGGGGCTTAGAGGAGCGTTCGTCTTTATAAAACTCAATGTGTATATATATATATATATATATATATATATATATATATATATATATATAAAACTTAAAGTGTACAGATATATATATAATAATGTGTGTATATATATATATATATATATATATATATATATATATATATATATATATATATATATATATGTATATATATATATTGATTAACTATGATGTACTACCGAAAACAATCTATATTTATTAACAAAAATCCATTTCGAACGAGAAAATGCATCTCAACATAATATATTTAATATACCATAAGTAATATGCAATATATATATCATATGTGTTATGCAACTGTAAAATTACCTGCGTAGCGTCGTTCTTTATTGGCGGGCCAAGTACACATAACCTTTGGTATAATAAAATTGGTGTTACGCCTTGACTTATTACCACAAAAGTTATTTTGATCTTCATATAATTTAGTGATCATACGCACCAAATCAACCAAAGTCACTCGTTATTTAAGAATCGATTTCTCTCACCTCCTCTGACCTCCTTTGACCTCTGTCCCTTCACTCTGGACACTCTCCTACTCACCGTCCGAGATAGGGGTCGCAATATCCGGCAGCCAGTTTGATTCTTCTTCACCGGACAGTATCCGGATATAGCCTATGCTTCAACCGGCATCTAATGCAAAGAGGTTTCAATCGGAAGAGGTTGTAACCTCGTGATTAAATATAGGTAAAATTGATGCGTGTTGGAAATAAATATAAAGAAGGTAATGTCATTTTTCAAAGTAATCTGCTTTTCAATTATACATAAAAGATATCCTATTGAAACAAGTGCTCCTGGTACAAAATTTATACAACATATTCAGAATGGGGGCAACTTAATTACAACTCGATTAGTCATTAGTCAAACTTTTAGTTTTCTTCTGAATAGGCTCCATCTAGCCTTTCTTCCTCAGAAGACCCATGACCTTATCGAGGTAAAATCGACAGTTTAGATAAATGTCAAATCTATAAAAAAAAAAAAAAACAGACATGCGACAACCCTCACTTCCGATTACTGTTCTTTACACAAACTGTTCTAATCCTTTCCGGCCTGCAGGAACCAAGCCAAGTTCTGTCGGCATTCAGTACAGAGGTTTGTGAGCGAGGTGTCTTCTCGTTGATACTTTGCGGCACTGCTGATTACCTCTTACTTTGGAATCATGCTCCTCTTCGGCTACCAGCTATAATTGTTTACTGGTCTGACACCTCTAACTAAGGTGTTTTTGATTTTGCTTCAGGTGGAACAAACCTTAATATTTTAATCTAAAGATCAATATTCATAACATTTCAAATGTATTTCACTCACACTAGGTCACTGTCTTCCAGAACCTTTATGCAACTTTATTTTATTATTCCAATATTTCTCATACAATTGACTGGATCTGAAATAAAGCCTTGGTAATGCTCCATTCATCCATCCTCTGTCTATGCAAGATGATTTTCATCATACACGGGCAGTAGTTCTAAATTTAACTGTTTTTTTTTTTCAGTATTGTCCAGAAGACCATTCCACGATTACAAAAAAGCTCCTAAAATGAATCCCTTCCCATTCTTGGTTATTAATTATTATCATCTCCAACTTCACCAGAAGGAATTAGTAACCAGTCATGATAAAATATTTATCAGTTTCTCATCTAGAATCCAACCGATACACCAGGAAAGTTTTTACAATTGTGAAATTCATTCTCAAATTCTGACTATGTTTTTACTTCATCTTCTTAGCAGTATCTCATTTTCTGTAAGGAACTTGTCTGGAGGTCACAGATGAGTATTCTTCAATATTATCTTTGAGAGAGTTGAATTAAAAACAAAATGAATTTCAACAAAAACATATTTTTCGAACCCTTACATCACGCTCGTTTCCCTGAAATAGTTCTTTTCTTAAGTACGTGTTTTATATGTTGTCCCAATATATATTTTTTATATAGCCTACAAAGCATATGAAACAGTTTAAGTTCAGTTACATGTTTAAACATTTGTTCCCAGGATCAAAAAAAAAAGAGGGAGAAAAATGACATTGAATAAATTTTAGTTATTAGTTATTATTTACGATACCGACGCCCAAAAATCATGTGTCCCATACACGATAGGAATAAAGAAATGTTACTAGGATATTTATTTTATTTTACAAAATACCCCTTGTTACTATTTGTCTATTTACGCATACTTTTTGAGATATATGAAATTCATCGAAAACCCAAAAACAGGTATGATATAAAATATTGCACCAAGATTATGAATGAATAATCCGATCAAGTATCCTCCAGTAAATTCAAAATCTTGCAGTGACTCTCCTTCCATTCAAGTCACATCAAGAAAGCCACGAAGGAGGCATCCCAAGGACGGGGAAATCATGGCTTCCTTCCTCCGATCCTGTCCCCTGGAATAACCCAAGGAAGATGTCGGAACATTAATAATGTCGGATGAAGGACTTGCATTTCTTTGCCCAAGGATTCGGTGGAACATATCCAAGCCAGCCATGAAACATTTTGCAAAATTTAACGTTTAACATTTGCTGTATCACTGCACTACACACATATGCGGAATGTATCTTTGGCATGCACTTATGTTATTCTTATGAGATGGAAAAAAGAACGGCTAACGAGCATGTGCACACATACAGTCATACATACATAAGCACACACACACATACACACACACACACACACACACACACACACACACACACACACATATATATATATATATATATATATATATATATATATATATATATATATATATATATAAAGTATGTGTATGTTATGCATTTGTAAGCTCTATGTATTACAGCAGTTACCTACAGGTAAGTCAAATTATATATGCACGATTGGCCTGTAAGCATACACATATGTGCAAATGTCATGTGTCTATGCATATATAGACAGTATATATATATATATATAAATATATATATATATATATATATATATATATATATAGTATATATAAATAAATATATATATATATATATATATATATATATATATATATATATATATATATATATATATATATATATATTTGTACACGAATCGACATATATACATATAATTATGTATATATAATATATATAAAATATATATACATATCAACCATAACTGTTTTTCCTTAGAGTGGAGCGGCAACATAAGGGGTTTCATTCCAACTCTCATTTGTATTTAATAGATGACGTTGCTGGCTCCCATATATGAACCTGGTAGGAGTGTCAATCGGTTACAATTGGACCCAAGAAGCAATATATATATATATATTATATATATATATATATAATATATATATATATATATATATATATATATATGTGTGTGTGTGTGTGTGTGTGTGTGTGTAAACATATACATAAATAAATAAACAAATAAATACATATATATATATATAATGCATTATGTATATATGCATGTGCAAATGCACACCCATGAACAAGCACACATAAAAACACATATATAATTGTATATATATATATATATATATATATATATATATATATATATATATATATATATATATGCATGTGTGCGTGTGGGTATGCACGTATACATGCATAATACATAATACATACAGACTTACACCCGATTCGAAGCAAAAATTCTATTGAGAAAATAAGAATAAATTATTTTGCTGAGTTATTCTTGATAAATCTGAAGTATAAGTTTTGAGCATACCCGAACTAAGAAAAAAAGGCGAAGATTGGCGAGATAAAATGTCTGCGTATTATATATGGGCATGCAATAAAGATAATTTGGTTTAGGATGATCTGGGTGGCTTAAGCGTGAAGGGAAAGTGGGAGAAGATTGATGATGGTATGTTTTACGAAGGATTTAATCTCAAGTCATGAAGCTAGTCTGAAATCAGTAAACGATAATTATTTACATATTTTCTTAAGGGATCACTTCTTGGGAAAAATATTCTGTAGTAAGTAATGGATATCAGTATTAAATGGCCATTAAACAAACCTAGCTGGAGCTTACTAAATGCAATTCCTTAAAGAGAATGTTAACGAAATACCATGAAATTAATCCACATAATCCACACAGGAAAATGTAAACAGTAAAATAATTCGGTTTCTACTAATTTGAAGCACAAGTGATTATTATTTGAAATTTTTTTAACATAATCTATTTTTAATACTGAAACTAGAATGCCAGTCGCACAGGTGGTGTGCCTCCTTCGTATAAGGCTGTAAACCAAAGACACTTTACTGGCAACATTAATTCAAATAGAATTTTTAGGTGTGAAAAATATGGAAATTAATGGAATAAAATGATAAGTAGCCCTATAGGATTAGTGGCAGACAAAAGCCAAATGTACGTCCCGACAAAAAAATGTGGTAAGAGGAGGTAGTCACTTGAGCAATTACGAATTCAAAATAGACTTGATTTAGGATTTATTATTTTGAATAAAAACCAAACAAATCTTTACGTCCAGAATCTCCAACCAAAACAGATTTCATACCACTGTCTATTAAATTAGCGTCGTATGTACCTTACAGGATCTATAGAAAAGAGATGAATGAGGAAGACCCTTTTGGTGCAACTGAGAGACCCACAGCAAAAACAAGACCTATTGACCTGGGGACGTTATTGAACAATTTATTTTATCTTTACGTACTCAAGCAGTCTCTTCCTTTTACCTCTCATAAATGTTTTGCTTTAGAAGAATCTTCTGCAAGAGCCTGATAAACAAGACTTAAGTTGTCAGAGGAGCCGTCATGTTTTTCGAGGAAGAAACTAAATATCACAAAAATGATAATGTAAAAATTTTACATATATATTTACCGCGATGCTTTATGGATCAGCAAAGTGAAACTCATAAATGCGAGGTGGGCGAAGGACCTTCTTTCTTTATGACCTTTATTTCCCTTTTTTTACTGATATATATTTTGCGGGTTATTGCGTCAGGTTAAGAGAGCATCGCCTACCATACAGTCTCACTAGGCAGTTCAACCATCCGACAGATGAATTTAAATATTACATGATTTTATATGTTAACAAATACCATTTAATATCCAAGTTCTTATACCTTAGGAATAACTTACAATCAAGGGGAATAACATGTGATAAGTGTTTCGTCCCAGGCAGGATTCGAACTGACCCCTGTTTTAGAAACAACGATACAGTGACGTTCACCGCCCGGCTATCAAGAAAGACAAAAAAGTCACGACTGCATGTGACAGATATTCATGATTTTGTATGAATATATGAATATGTGTGTGTGTGTGTGTGTTTGTGTGCGTTATATATAGAGAGAGAGAGAGAGAGAGAGAGAGAGAGAGAGAGAGAGGAGAGAGAGAGAGAGAGAGACAGAGAGAGAGAGAGAGAGAGAAACTACAAACTACTAAACACAAGATATCGTTTATACAAATAAGTATTTGTCCGTAAGACGTTTTCGTTGTTATTCTAACAAAATACTTGTTACAAACGAATGTAAACTGATGAAGTAGGCCACAAATTAATGGAAAAAATTAATGAATTTTTAATTTTACAAAAATTAATTATGCAATAAATAAAAAAATTAATTCGGTATATTATAAATAAAGGAAAATGTAGTACACATCAATGCACAAATAAAGAGATAAAGTAGGTTCAAGGCACACAGTAAAATTCAGCACAGCATATTGCTCTCCTCTGGGAGAGCTTGCTAATGACATGTATAATGGAGGGCCGCCATTGCTCAAACCAACGTACACGCGAGATTTTTCCGACAGCGAGGAGGGCGCAGTCACAAAGTGGAAGCTTTACGACATCATAAAAGAAGATCAACTTACGAGGACGCTTTATGCAGGGAAAGACACTTCGGAGC
>JANJGK010005595.1:27500-44668 GCA_039081455.1 Macrobrachium rosenbergii | reverse complement strand
AAATCATCAATACCATGATTATCAGATTTACATTACATCCGACTCATTTTATATTTTATGATATCCAGTCTTCAAAGGACAGAAAAGGAACATTAAACGCAAAATAGTAATTTACTCTCTCTCTCTCTCTCTCTCTCTCTCTCTCTCTCTCTCTCTCTCTCTCTCTCTCTCTCTCTCTCTCTCTCTCTCTCTCTCTAAAGACTAAAGCCATAATTTGATGAAGAAAATTATAATACGGATGAATTTCAACATTTATTTTTACAAAAATCTTTTTGCTGTAGATAAAAAAACAAAATCAGAAAATGTATAAACACATAAGACTCAATATGATTGGAAGAAGCTTTTATGACATAAGTTGATTGAAATCAAACAATGTGAATAACAAATGGTTATGAATCTGAATATTTAATAAGCTGAACATAATAATCTTGACAAAACTTTTACGACAGAATTCTAGTAATTCAGAAGTGTGTGGTATTCTCTGAAACAAGGAGCGACACATAGTCCTACATTGCAGTCTTTACACATGAAATATGTCTGCTGGCCTTTCTTGGGCCTACGGGATGTATGCGAGCACACACGACATCTTAGTCTAGGTCGCAGTTGTTTTTCTGTTGAGGGAACTGGATCAGGAAAGTGTCTTTCTGTTAGCCGCCTTGGCTGCGTTATTACGGTGCGGGTAATTATCTTGTTAGGTGCTGGAGGGTACCTTTCAATCAACTGCAGAACGACTGACTTAGAAAACTGTAAATATGACCCTTTCTTGCCAGTAACAAATCCATGCAAGTGATGACAGTTTACTAGTATCATATCAAGCAGACGGAAAAATAGTTTTATGTACCATCTCGTGGTTTTACGGATACACTTCACAGAACTAATAAGCATGTCGTTCTTGTCCACAATCCGCATTTTCTTATTATAGTCAACAACGCATGCAGGTTTTTGCACAAATTCCCCTGGTCGACACCTTTTTTCACAGTCTACCATTATATTTTCATGTACTGAAGATAACATATACACTGTCCTGTTATCCTGCCATTTTAAACCTAATATTCCATTGCAGTTTTGAGACGAAATCTCAGATTTGTTCACATCAGGAAATTTAGGCATAAATTTCCTATTTTTCCGGACTGTTCCACATGCTCCTGTTTCGTTGTCGCCCAAATACTTGAGCAGTTTTGGGCTGCAATACCAATTATCGAAATACAGGATGTGATGTTTTCCGAGATGCGAGGCCATAAATGTTTTTACCACAGAACCAGATACCCCTAGATCCTCATCTACCAATATCTCTATCTTTTCCAGTATAGATTATAAAATCGACAATATAATCCGTTTTGGCATCACAAAGTTCAAATATTTTCACTCCAAATCGACTTCTTTTATCTGGAATGTACTGCTTGAAACTTAGCCTTCCCTTCCATAACATTAAACTTTCATCTATGCATAAATCCTGGAAAGGTTGAAATTTTTCCCGGAATTTTCTACGCACACTGTCGAGCACGGGTTTAATTTTTTTTAGTTTATTATCTGGGCTTGTTTCCTATGAATTATCAACGAAATGAAGAACCCGTAGAATTTGAAGAAATCTGTCCCTTGCCATCAGCCTTCTCACTCCTTTTGTCTCGAATGTCTCAAGCGTAGTCCAGTAATCTACGATGCGATGTTTACTTATATGCGACATGATCATAATCACACAAAGGAACCGTATCATTTCCTCCACAGTAACCTGAGCAAATTTTCGCAAATACTTTGGCACTGCATCTCCTAGCGTATCAACAAGGAATCTCTGATAACGGTTTGTCTCTTCAGCAATCAGCCCCATAAATTCGTTGTCGAAAAATTCAAAAAAATAGTCTACTTCCTTTGAATTTTCATTCACATTACATTTCGACGTAATGCCACTGCCACTGCTGTCAAATATGAAATCTCTGGGCTGGAAATTGCTGGCAGCCCACTCCCACTCATCACCTGGGTCACTTCGCTGTCTCCGCCTTCTTTTGACACCTTGGCTTTCATTTGTAGGTGGCAGATTTTCGTCATTTTCACTGTCGGTTGATATTTCATCACTGTCTCTTGTACCAAGACCATAATTATCCATTTCATTTCCTTCTAAATCCGATTCATTTTCATATCCAGAAAATGAGCCGAGAAGGTCTATAAAATAGTTATCCTCGTCGAGAGCTCTTCTCTCGATCTGCCGGCGGTCAACTCGAGGATGTCGTACCCTTGACCCGTCCTCCTGTGACATCTTGATGAAGACTAATGAATTTTAGGGAAACACGTGAATTTATATGAATTCACTGTATGGCAACTGACAGACTGTTACCATATCAAGAAAAAGAGGCCAGTATTTCAATCATCAGTCCTTCACATAAAAGGAAATTACCGGTGCTCGTATACGACACAACAGTGTTCCGGGCCAGTTTATTAAATGCGTCGTATACGTTACAACCGAAATCAAAGGGTTAAGGGACATTTTGAAGAACGTGAAAAGTTTCCAGCAAAGGGACGAAGTTCGTTCTGGTAACAAACGATGGCTGCTTCTTGTCCAGAGAGGAAGCAGGATTACCAATATTAATAAAGGCTTTAACATGCAATTCAGGACCAATGACGAACTATTCTTTACGAAAATCAATAAACGAAAGATGGTCAACGATTCTCGTAAGGAACATTTCGTCATTTTCGATCCAAAAATTAGCAAATAATGTGAAAAAAGTAAGAAAACTCTGGTTTAAAAGTCTAAAAAGTTGGCATTCATGACACATCAAGGACTCGCCGAAGCAAACTTCGTGAATCCTTTAAATTCCATTTTAATCGACATTTTTTTCAATTTGGAGATATATTCAATAAAAATTATTGTTTCTGGTTGAAAGTATGTTTCGAGTTTGCTAAAATTCGTGGAAATTCGAAAATTGAGGCTGAAATACGTCGGAATTTGTTACTCAGAATTACCAATCTTAAAAATCCTGGATATGATAGGAAATCAAGAAACAGCCCTGGGGATATGAATAATACAAATGGAATGATATATTATATCATAAACAGATGTAATTTCCATCAATTTGTATAAGAATTATACAAAATTTCTCCCTGCAAAAAAACTAAAGGTACATTTGCACTTGGTAATCCTGTTACCCATGTCAGTATCATTATAATTCTAAGCATTTCCTGGCCTTTTGATTGTACTTTTTTCTTTATATGATATTAATATAGAGGACATTCTGACTTCTTTACAGTTCTAGGAGATAATTCAATCTTTATAACCTTGTGGAAGGTTACAAGAACCTTGGACAAATTATCATTCTTATAGGATATCAGCTATGTAAAATCTCGCATTTTCAGACCATTATCTTCAAGATGAAATACGTTAATGTACGGAAATTTGTTCCTGTATAAAATACATCATCGAAGGAGGTATTTGAACGTACCCAGTGATGGTTTTCTGGACTCATTTAGTCTGGAGAAAACTTAAAAAGAATCGCAGTGCTGACACCCCGTAGCTACACCCTGTAGCCCTGTAGCCAGCCATACAAACCCTTGAAAAAATTAAAAGTGCGAACCGAAAGAAAAATACCATTTATGTGAGGTTTTGCAGAGATTAAAGCTAAGAATAATAATATGAATCCTTCTCTCTATAAAGTACCCCTAGTTTTGCCATAACTTAGACTATAATGATATGCGGAATAATCATATTTTGTTGGCAATTCTATCTTTTCGCCGGCTAACAGTCCTTGCTAGTTTATGTATTACCAGAACCCAATTCGTGAATTCCTTCGTACATTTTCATGCATTTGGCTTCAAATACTTCTTTGCTAGGCATCAAGAGGCATAAATAACTGAATACAAACTCTATTTTTGCATACAGTCATTGCAATCACTTATTCGGCAATTTTCATCTTGCCTCGCTATCAAAAGCACAACAGTTTCCTGTTTAAACACCGTTTTGCTTGGGGCAATCAATAGATGGCGTCTGTAGTCCACGATTGTGACATTAAATCCGGTCCAATCCGGTTTCGAGTGCTGATTTTGCGTACGTCACAGTCACCTGAGGCCCTTCGGTACTTGTGGGAAAACGAGGCACTGGGATTTTAATTGGAAAACGCTAGTTTCCAAACTATCAAATGGTCTAGTCTCGTGCGAGGTTCGCAATTTTTTTCGAAAAAATAAATAAATATAAATAATAATGAATATCAGACGTTTCACTGGATATATTGCGTTCGTGAAAGGTAGCTGAGATGTATGCAGATAATTTCAAGCTTGCAATGTCAGTGATTCGAGTTAGGATAATTTTATTAATGTTTATTAGATAATCTATAATGTTTAAAAAATTTTCAGCTTTATTTCGGTAGGCATAGAGAAGGGTTTTGCTTATCAAATATACCGATTTTTTTTGTGTTCTGTTTAAGTGATATCACATAAAACTACTACTACTACCACTACTTCTAATAATAATAATAATAATAACAATAATAATAATAATAATAATAATAATAATAATAATAATAATAATAATAATAATAGGTCTTATTAAAAAGGATGGCTGTATTATGCGAATTTATCTTATATAGTGTCTTTTCTATCCTCCTTATGATTCGCTTTTCTGGCTCAGCGATGTTAGTCAGTAACTGGCCGATATTCATGTTGGAAAAGGACAGTGCGGAATATTGGAAGTCTTTTATTACAATATTCAATCAGAAATCGTTCGTCTGGGTTCAGGTTCTATTGTAGGTACCGTCGACATGTTTCGACCAGCTCGTTGGTCATCCTCTGGACGTGGTTGCAGGAGGTCTGAAGAAACGATGTGCTCGGGTTGGTATTTATAGGGGAGGTCATGATCGGTGCTGAATTATGATTGGCTGCCCGGGGCATGTACCCTCGGGCGGAGCCTTCCCATCCAAGTTCTGTTTTCGTCTTGCGTGCGAGCGGCATTGTAGTGCTGAGGATGAAGAGAAGAATTTCGATCCTCGGATGCCGAATTTTGATTTGCTCGTACGCTATGGGGAAAGCTCGGTGCATGTCTCCTGGCTGCCGTGGGGAGGAGAAAGGTTTCTTGCGTAAGGTTGAGTGTTGGTTTCTCCTTCCCAATGTGCAATGCTTCCAAGAGGCGTAGGCGGCGGTGGTCGGTAATTTGGTCAATCACTTCGATGTTCGTGATTATGTCTTTTCTTGCTATCCTCTGGTTATGGACGGTCCTGGCATGATTAAAGATAGCCCCCTCTTGGGCGTGGCAGGAAATCCTTTTGGAGAAACGCATGGTGGTCATACCGATGTAGGAACCGAGGCATCCTCGGACGGGGCATGAGAACCGGTATACCACGTTGGTCTTCTTCAAGGCAAGAACCTACCTCCCACCCTCAATCCACGAAGGAAGCTGTGGTGCCAATCGTGCAAATATGGGTAGGGGAGCGACAGGGGAGGGCGTTGATCGACACTGGAGCAAGTGTGTCTCTGCTAGAAGAACACCTAGTGACAGGATCGGTGCAGCCTATGGAAGGTTGTTTAGTTTTGAGTACTGCAGGCGGCCATCGAATGGTAACTCAGAGGGCTGTAAAGCAACAGGTAACCATCGATGGGCGAGCAGTGACACATATATACCTTTTAGGTGGTGCCAGCCTTACCCTTACAGGTAGAGGGAATTTCAGTTATTTTAGGAATTGATTTTGTAGATAAGAACGAAATAATAGTGGCTGGCACAGCCGGGAAGGGGATCCAGGTATGTTTAAAGGGACAACGAATCGCCACAGAGGGGGAGAGGCGGAGGTGCCTACGGGTCTCCCTAAGGTCGAAGGGGGCTGAGGGGGGAGTACCCGCCGCTGCAGAGGCGGGAGACGCGGCACCACCCCGGACCCTCTCATCCCTCACCGTGACACCCTCACGGAACATACCGGAAGGCACCTTAGTTATGATCAGACCCCATAACAAATGGGAAGATTTTATCATTCCGGGTCTGAGTGAAGTGATACACGGCGAGGTTAACGTGCCATTTATGAATATTAGTGACCAGCGTATTGTGCTAGATAGTGAGTCGATATGCGACCTTGAACCTTGTGAAATAGCAGATGCTTCAAACACACTCGCGACCTTGAGTAGCATGTGTCAGGGTCAGAGTGAGGGACGACTAAGTAGACTCCTCCGGACGGCTGGTGGGTCTACCCCTGTTACTTATCAAAATATTGTCAATGAAATCGTAGAAGGTTACCAAGATGTAATGGCGATTGGCGACGAAACCCCGGGCAGAGTAAACAGTTTTCCTTTTGTTATAGAAACCGGGGTCATCCACCCATAAGATCAAAGCCTTATAGAGTACCAGTTTGTTATCAGCGGGAAATGGAGAATGAGATTAATAAATTAAGGGAACAAGGGACAATTAGAGACAGTGAATCCCCCTGGGCCTCGCCAATCGTGATGGTTAAAAAGAAGGATGGTTCTCTTAGGCTATGTGTTGATTATAGGAAGTTGAATAGTATTACCAAAGACAATGCATTTCCATTGCCCTCTATCGAAGAAATGTTAATTAAGGTCAGAGATAGTAAATTCTTCACCACCTTAGATTTGAAGTCAGGGTATCATCAAATACCTATAGACGAGAGTAGCAAGGAAAAGACAGCCTTTATAGCTAATGATCAATTGTTTGAATATAATTACCTCCCGTTTGGGGTAAAGAACGCTCCTGCTCATTTTTCACGTGTTATGATGTCCGTATTAGCTTCGCTATTAGGACATAGTGTATTTGTTTATTTAGATGACATAATCATAATAGGGGCTACAGTAGAAGAACACAAGAAGAACATTATTGAAGTCTTGGAAGCTTTAAAACGACAAGGTATGAAAATTAATTTAACCAAATGTAAATTCTTTCAGCAAGAAGTTGAATTTTTGGGACACATCGTAACATCTGAAGGCCTTAAGCCTTGTGCCGATAAAGTAGCAGCAATTAAAGAATTTCCCCGACCGAGAAATGCAAAGGAAGTAGCCAGTTTCCTCGGGCTCGCAGGCTACTATCGTAAATTCATAAAAGATTTTGGTAAAATAGCGAGACCGCTAGATGCATTGAGAAAGCAGTCAAATTTTCATTGGGGACAGGAGGAAGAAATAGCTTTTCAAGAATTGAAGATTTCACTCACTAGTAATGAACTATTAGCTTATCCAAAGTTCGATCGACCATTCATAGTAACCACCGACGCAAGCAGTATAGCTATCGGGGGAGTGATTTCTCAAGTTGACGATGCAGGGAATGAAAAACCGATTTGTTTTGCATCACGAGCATTAAAAGGCCCAGAGAAGAATTACAGTACCTTCGATAGAGAGGCATTGGCTATTCTATGGATGCTGGAAAGGCACCGCTACTTTTTGCTGGGGCATAAAGTCAAAATTAACACAGATCATCGCCCATTGAGAGATTTATTCAAGAAAGGGGATTTGACCACTCGACAGGCTCGTTGGATAGAACGGCTGTTAGAGTTTGATATTTTGGGAATTGAACATATAGCAGGAAAAACAAATAAAGTAGCGGATGCCCTTTCCAAGAGTGCCATAATGGGAGTTACAACCAGAGCAGCAAAGAGAGAGGATCAACGACGGAAGAAACAATTGAATGCGTCAGAGGCAACAGATGTAGAAAACGGGAATAACTCGGTAACTCCGGAGCTGGCGAGAGAAAGAGGGGGTACGAGTTGTGGAAGCGAGGAGACTGACCTTACTAGGGGGTCAGCGAGCGAATGCCCTAGGAGTGAGAATGAGTGTGTGATTGATTTGTGTGGTTGGAGTGTTGGAGAGGTGATAAGAGGCCAGAAGTCCGAGCCATGGATCGGACAGGTTAGAGCTTTTGTGAGGGGTGCGAGTAACGAGTTTCCCGATTTCCTCAAGGTGCCCAAAGATATCTTCTTCATTGAAGAGGATATTTTGTTTTGTAAATATGAGAAGAGACCGGGCGATATCCGATCTCGCGTCGTCCTTCCTCCCTCTTTGGTAGAGAAAGCCATCCACATGATACATGTAAGTGCTTATGCGGGACGTATAGGTATAGAAAGGTCCTTAAGGAGGGCACGAGAATCCTTTTTTTGGGAAGGAATGAAAGCAGACATTACAAAATTCATCAGCCAGTGCCACATATGTAATAGCATGAAAAACCACAACCACTCTATTCCAAAGGCTCGCATGTGGCCAGTAGAGCCAATTAAGTTTAACAGAGTGCATATGGATGTCGTGGGGCCCTTCCCTCCTGGAGACGGCCAGTTCAAATATGTGTGTGTGATGGTGGATGCGTTCACGCGTTATACGCACACGTACGCAATGGTGGATAAGACCGCAACATCGGTTGCCAGAGCTTTGTGTTCATTCATAACGAAATTCGGCTGTCCTCGTACTCTAATCAGTGACAATGGGCGTGAATTTGTTAATGAAGTGATCAAGGAGCTGACAAAATTATTAAATGTGGAACATTTCACGATCGCGTCCTACCGGCCTTCAGCCAATGGGTTAGTTGAATCCCACAATAGAGAGGTGACCAATATTTTGAAATACTTAGTAGCCGACAGTCCGAGTCAGTGGGTAGAGATGTTACAAATGGCGGAATTTGCACTTAATACGGCGTATAACGGCTCCATAAAAGATAGCCCATATTTTTTAGTGTATGGACAGGACCCTTCATTGCCATATACTGTGATCATGGACCCAAGAACTTTACCTTTATATAGTGTCGAACAATACCGGGTGATGTTCTGTAACCTAACCCGAAGAGTTTTTCAGATAACGCAGAAACTTCTGTTGAGGGCCAATGAAAAGCATCAGACGCAATATGATCAGCGATTCCGCACACGAACGTCTAAGATACAAATAGGGGACAGAATCTATTTGAAAAGACTGCAACCGAGGAAACACAAACTTGAGGCCGCCTATTTAGGTCCGTACCGCGTGAAAGAAATAAAAAATGATACTGCGGTGATAAAGCATATTAGGACCGGTGTCCAGGGCGAATACCACTTATCGCACATGCATCCCGTCAAAGAAGATGTCCTGATGTGGCATCTGAATAAACCGGTACCCCCATTTCCGGGACTGCCTGGTTACCTGGGAGAGGAGAGTGAAGAGGATATACAAGCATGTCTAGGGATCATTAACGGTGCACCCGACGTGCATACAGACGAGGGTCGCAAATATTGGTGTCATGTTCTGAAGTATGAACATTATTCTAAACGTATCTTTGCACCAACATGCCATGTTCCTTTTTAATCTTTTGTTTTGAGTTTGTGATAATGACTTTTCATGCATAAATTGAGACCAACCGTACTTTCTGTTTCATTTATTGTGTTGTACAAGTTCTTTAATCTTGATGATTGATAGCGATATGGTTGTTTTATTATTTTTTGAATTACAGGTTTTGTGTTCCGGTTTAATCAGAAATTAGATGTCTTAAAGTGGAGAGATATGAGAGTTTTTGTTATTTCATTGATTCATATGTGATTCATTTTTCATTAATGAACATGTTTGCAATGTGATGCGTGGAATCCAGAACAGACTCTAATTTGCCAATTGTAACCACGCAATTTGACCCTGGCTTGCTAAGTTTGATTTCTTTTCCAATTCTGCAGGAATTATTAATTATTTGCGTTTTAGTCGGTAAGGTACTCAAATAATGGTGCACAAATGTAAAAAAAAAAAAAAAAAAAAAAAATTTATATAAATGAATAAAGAAAAAAAATAGTTATGAGTTCTGCGGGACGCAGAACTTGTGGGGGGGGGAGTGGTGTGCTGATCTATATAGAAAATCTACTAGACGCCTTGTGCGTGTGTGTGTGACCAGAGAGTAACGAACCGATAGATACCGCTGATTCATCGAATGCCCATACGATCGTTGGCGGCTTGGCGTGGGTGATTCAAATGAGTGCCATACATCGAAGACCCTTATTGGCCCATTTCGATTATGAGAGACCAATCAGCTGAGGTCTATGACCCAAACCAGTTCAGTTTGAAAAGCAAAGAGTTAGTAGGGAGTGAGTGGTCGACGGGTCAAGTCACGTTTCAAAGACAGGGGTCGGCGCGTGTTGTTTCAGAGTACCTTCCGATGATTATAACCTTAATATAATTAGTAGCGTAATATTAGCAACAGGGCCCTGTGTAACTATTAAGGAAAATACACATGTGTTAATTGTATCTTACGCATTTCATTGTACTGGTAGAACCCTTATATGATCGAAGATCAGGTCATATATATATATATATATATATATATATATATATATATATATATATATATATATATATATATATATACATATATATATATATATATATATATATATATATATATATATATATATATATATATATATATATATATATATATGTATATATATATATATATATATATATATATATATATATATATATATATATATATATATATATATACTGTATATATATATATATATATATATATATATATATATATATATATATATATATATATATATATCTGTATATATATATATATATATATATATATATATATATATATATATATATATATATATATATATATATATATATATATATATATATATATCTGTATATATATATATATATATATATATATATATATATATATATATATATATATATATATATATATATATATATATATATATATATATATATATATATATATATATATATATATATGTAAAGGCCAACCCTGAGCCTATACTTTATTTAAGTCTCCGTTTGATGAAGAGAGGTTGGTATCTCGCTTTTCCCAAGATATTGTGTGATAGCGTGGAGCGTGAGCCGACAAGTACAAAACTAAACCTTTATTGACAAAAAACAACGAAAATAACTTCTTAAAAATTACGAAGAATGAAAACGAATGATTCATCATAACTATAAAAAGTTCTTCTAAGGAAATAAGGTCCAAAATCATAAACACCCAGTTACTTAAGGAAATACAGAAGATAATTCATCAGTCATTCAAATCATAAACAGGTCAATTAATAAAATCAGGTCATCTCAAAATGTCATACCACTCCCTTCCTTGAAGAGGAACATGAAGGAAGGAGAGAGGAATACCCGTAAAGATCAGCGTTATATTAAAAACCAAATTCACAGAATACAAAAGCATAACCACAAGATTTCACTGCAACATGGATAGAGTTTTTCCAGAGTCTGAAGAAAAAGATCTAAAATGTTTATGAGTTGTACTCACTTGACAAAAATCCTCTGGGACAGTCTCCATGTGAGTTTTCACGGGTCACATGCTAAATTATACCGATAACGGATCGCAATGCCCAATCCTTCATTGTTCACTCCCATTTTATTCATTATGCAATGCACATACGTACGAACACACTCTCATGACATCACCAAGTTCAATGTTCGACAAAGACACATCCTCTGTACTCCGAGGTGTCACGAAGTACACGTACATCACTTGAATGCTTTCTTCAAAACCGAATTTTATAACCGGTTCACCTTCTAGAACGTTTTAAGCTGAAAACGCACTTTTTATGCTTCGTGGTCTTATCACCAAGGGGCTCTGTTTGGTATGCAAAAAGTTCAGCATTTTCCTGTATGCTGTGTAAGTCAAATGGACCCTGCGAACAGCTGACCAACTTTTCAAAGGTCACCTTCGCGAGTAATTACATATACACTGTTGTCTATAACTCTACACAGACAATTATCTACGAGAGTATCTTGGAGGATTAGTAAAATATTCATGATAATAGCAAACTTCCACTTCAGTCTTACTTCTACCCATCAGGGGGAATTGAAAAAACAACGATTTAGTTAACATTCCTGGTTTCAGAGAGAGAGAGAGAGAGAGAGAGAGAGAGAGAGAGAGAGAGAGAGAGAGAGTAACTCACCACACCGGTAGCGCATCTTCGGACAAGAAGTCAGCTGGGAAAATACTGGACCTCGTAACAAGTGTCCAGACTCCAGTCTTAGTCACTCGAGGCAAAGGTGCAGATGCAGGTAAAGGTCTGGGTGGGTAACATGACTGGGAAAACTTGGACAGTGATGTAGATGACTACTAAGATAGTATATGATTTTGCCTAAGCGTTTGCATAGAGTAAGAAGCACCAATGAAAATAGCAGCATCGAGGGAAATTTAAATATAAACAGAATGGTTAAAGTCTGAATGATTTCTGGACTTTAAACGTGTATCTTTGACTATGGGCTAAGACAAAATGAATTTGCATATATAAATGTGTGTATATATATATATATATATATATATATATGTATATATATACACGTGTATATATATGTATATAGAAATAATCAATACACAGTTACATGTGGAACAGAAGATACATTTCTGACTCACATCAGGATCGAACCCAGGTCTTTTAATTGCAAGATGAGACTGGTGTGTGGCTTTGTTGGCAGCGGTCTCGCCTTTCAATTGAAAGACCTGGGTTCAATCCTGACGTGAGTCAGAAATATATATATATATATATATATATATATATATATATATATATATATATATATATATATATATATATATATATATATATATATATATATATATATATATATATATATATATATATATATATATATATATACCATATATATCTAAAATGTCACCTGTTTCACAAAAGGATATTTATAATATAAGTAAAACATGTTAAATATTGTTATGTATATGACGCTAAAACCTTAAAAAAATAGGCTTTTAGATAAAGGTCTAAAAATTGTCATGCTGTACAGACTGACATTCGAAAATCACAGTTCGACAATTAAAATGTTTCGTGTTATTTAGACTAAAAGTATAACTATATATCTATATATGAAAAGAAATTCTACGAAATGTCTATTAATATCTCAAAAAATTTAAACTATCTTTAATTGCTAAAGTCAGTAATTTAACAATGACACTCTTACATCTGGTGGCTCCTTTTCAAGGTTGATGTCAAGTGCTGAATTTCTGGGGATGGAAAAACGGATTTGCGTAGAAATAATTCTGCAGTGTGATCTTGTCTGTCCATAGAGGCGAACACCCTATTCAGTTTTATTTGAAAATAGACCAAAAGCACTTTTTACAATGGTGATGAAAAATATAAAATAAAAAAATATATAAATCTTATCGTTTTCAAATAATTTTTTTTGTGATAAAACTTAGATATTGCAAAACAGAGTTATGCAAACTCTTTCATAATCTTATACAAACCTGTTACCGAGCAATTGGCCTAGTTGAGAGGTTTCAGAGTTCGAAATTTGCGTCATTCATCAATTTTATAGGGTCAGGTGAATCTTTTTCAACCCCCTCCCCCGCTACTCATCCCTCCCAGACCTGTCTGTGTCTGTCTGACTGTTTATCTGCCTCTTATGCCAGAAACTTGATTGACAGAATGACTCCAGTAGGGAGTTCCAGCTGTCTGTCTCCTGTGCAAAATATGACCAGAATGGACATGATGCAGACATGTTATATATTCACGACTTATTATTTAGGAATCTCCTTTTTGTTTTCCTTCATATAAAGAGATTCGCTTTATTTATGCAGGAGAGTGAAAACAATAATGTGCCTATTTTGAACCGTCATTCTTTACCTGCTTTCACTCTCAACTTTCACTTTTACGTAGGCTTAAGGATTTCATGCATCTATTTTAAGCACCAACTTTCTAGTAACAGGAGAGAAAGCGCAGCTTTGAAACGAAGATTCTTGCTTCTTGATAAAGTTCGGTGACATTCGATTTTTCTTTTGGAAACTTGGACGAAGAACTTGTCAAATTCATCAGTATATTTTTAAGCTTTATTCCTTTTGGCAAGTTAAAACTCCTTTAAACTATTTAAGATAATGGAATGGGTGCATGCAAGTCTCCACTCCTATATGAGATAAAATATACGGAAAAATACTGTACGTGAGATAATTATTGTATGGACAATTTCACACGTAAGATACAATATGTGAAAAAATTCCCCACATAAGATACAGCATGGGAAAAAATTCCACACGTACCATGCAGGATGTGGAAAAATTCTATACGGTAGACAGAATTTATGGAAAAATTCCACACTTAAGATACAATATATGGAAAAATTCCACACTTAATATACAATATATGGAAAAATTCCACACTTAATATACAATATATGAAAAAATTCCATACTTAATATATGATATGTGGAAACATTCCACACGTAAGGT
Organism: Macrobrachium rosenbergii; assembly: GCA_039081455.1. Lineage (NCBI taxonomy): Eukaryota > Metazoa > Arthropoda > Malacostraca > Decapoda > Palaemonidae > Macrobrachium > Macrobrachium rosenbergii. Next base: position 30,516 of record JANJGK010005595.1, on the reverse strand, counting down.
ACAACATATGGAAAAATTCTATTTATAAGATAAAATCTACAGTAAAATTCCACACTTACAAATAAATAAATAAATAAACGAAAATAAAAGGAAATAAATAAATAAATAAACGAAAATAAATATATGGAAAAATTTCATGCTTAATATACAATATATGAAAAAATTCCACGCGCAAGATAAAATATACGGAAAAATTCCGCACTTAACACAGTATACAATATATAGAAAAATTCCACACGTAAGATACAATGAATGGAAAAATTCCATTTGTAAGATAAAATATATAGCAAAATTCCACACGTGAGATACAATATGTGGAAAAATTCTAAAGGTTAAGACATAAAAAGTTAAATTCTGTTTTAATTTACCCAACACCGTCGTTCTGACGCTCGGCGCCATCTCCAGATATTGCATAAAACTCTGACCAGACAATTGAATGAGGAAATAAAACCAGTTGTTTCTAACAAGCCCCCAAGGTTCCGGGTTAGCAAAATCTCAGGATAAAAAAAGAGGCAAACATCGAATGAACGATTAAACAGAAAACAAGTAACAATGCACCAAAGTTTCTTCGGCGCAATTGAGTTTTCTGTACATCGTATAATCAAGGCCACCGAAAACAGATTTATCTTTCGGTGGTCTCGGTATAATGCTGTATGAGCCGCGACCCATGAAACTTAACCACGGCCCGGTGGTGGACTGGCTTATGTTGTTGGCAGACGCACGATTATGGCTAATGTCATTCGTGTCTACGTTAGCCCTCAGGGACCATACGAATATTTTCAGTTTACGCAAATATTTTCATTAGGGGTTTGTGTGAAATCCTAGAGTTTATCCCCAAGAGCAATATGGTTTCGTGAAAATCGGAATTCCTGTCCAAATCTGTAGAATCTAGATATTATTGTGACTTTCGTTTTCATAATTTTGTTACGTAAATCAATATATTCAGTAGATATTCCATTGTGGCATGAGACCAGTTTTCAAGCCACTGTGCAAATCATTATTGAAAGACAATGCTCTAACCACCAACTTATAAATGACTGATGTACACTCGGCAAGAAAAGTGAAGATACAGTTTTCATTAGATTTCGTTCATCGAATTTCAATTTTTTTCTTACAGAAAACACATAATCTCAGTAAATTTATTCTAGAATATGAAAATACAATGCAAATTATATCATATATGTTAAATCTGCAAAACAAAAACGTTCAGATACTTAAAAACACCATGCATGCACGAAGTAATCAGAATTTCTCAGATGACTTCGTTCATAGAGATCTAAAAGATAGTGTGTGGATATCTCGGTGTAGTACTATTCATCAGAACGGCAATATTTACTCGTTTTCCGTTATGAACAGGCTTATTATTGTATCATCATACGAGGTATTGATAATTTCTTTAATTTTTACACATTCATGTTTGTATTTTACGGTGTTAAAAGTCAGCTGGAATTAATGGCAGTAAATGTTGTGACACCTAGGGTAGGTTGACCAAATCTATTTAAATCCGCAAGAGCGTTCTCTATGATGTGAAGGGCAGCGCAGGAGCTTCGGGGGGAAAACACAAGTAACTGGATGTTTCTTGACGTTGCCATAGTTTCTCTCTCTCTCTCTCTCTCTATCTCTCTCTCTCTCTCTCTCTCTCTCTCGCCATTGCTAAAACATACTATACCAATATAGTGTAGCTCAATCTCTAAAAGAAAAAAACAATGAAATAAGTAGCTCTACCGATAGGCCTAGGCTTACACAACAGCAACTCTCTCTCTCTCTCTCTCTCTCTCTCTCTCTCTCTCTCTCTCTCTCTCTCTCTCTCTCTCTCTCTCCATTGCTAAAACATACTTTACAAATATAGTATCGCTCAGTCTCTAAAAGAAAAAAAATAATTAAATTAGCTCTACAGTACATATAGGCCTAGGCTTACACAACAGCAGACTCTCTCTCTCTCTCTCTCTCTCTCTCTCTCTCTCTCTCTCTCTCTCATCATAACAATGCATTCGTTCCTTTTCGTTGGACATTGCTCAAATTTAACTCTTGATTTCATTATGGAAGATCGCGTTTCCGATTATGCAAGCATTCCGTTCAATGTGGTGTCATAAATTCATTTGTGTAAGGTTGCTTGGTAAGTTACGTCGAAAAATGTTTATTTTGCTCAGAACTGTCGTTGCAAATTACAACTTGAACGAATACTGTGAAACTTACTACTGCATTTAAGTATCAATGATTTCATTATCGTAGAACATGATTGAAAGTTATAAGAGGTCAAGCAAAAAACAAACACAATAAGACGGAAGCTCCTCCCCTTTCTAAAGTTGCCAGATGTCGCATTATTGAGCAACATATGTCCGAAGATTTAAAAAAACTGTATCCTCACTTTCCTTGCCGAGTGTACAAAATAATCGAATATAGAGAAAAACAGGTGTCAAATTCTACTTTCATATAACATGCAAGAAAATGTATCAGGTACAAAGAATATAATATGTTAGCTTATTCTATGCCTAAAGGAATTGCATCTTACTCTATTCTTATAAGCAACATGCCTTAGTTCAATAGGAACAGCCTAAATTTGATGGCAGGGCGAGAATGTAATACTCTTGAAAACAGTCAACCACTCTTAAAATTGCGAACTTGATAATCACGATTTTTTGGTAAAGAATTCCAACACTTCTGCTCCATGAAAACACCATCTTGCTTCTGATGGGAACTAACTTCAACTACGGCTATATAGATCACTCTGTATGTAGTTTTGTTTGTCGTCAACACACGTGTCACTAGTGACATCTGTTGGAGGAAAGTAAAATCAAAATATATTTCCCATTATTTCAAAGACGTTCGAAGGTGGGTGAAGTAATTTTGAATTGCTTTCTTTTACCTGGATGCTAATTAAAGAGTCTGTTCTGGAAGGCTGTCTATGGAAAGTTGAATAAATATGTAAATGAAATCAGTAAGAATTATGTCATGTGACGTTAGTGATTGAGAGCAAGATGGCGATCTCTTTTGTTTACGAACGAATTATGACTCA
>JANJGK010005595.1:12500-25000 GCA_039081455.1 Macrobrachium rosenbergii | reverse complement strand
CTCCCATATTAAAATCTTTGCATTTAGGATTAGAAGAAATAAAAGTGAGATTAGCCATTTGGTGAAGAACAGCCCGGTCCTACCTGCACACGACGCCCTTAAGAAAACTATGGCGGACGACTGGTTCCTACGACATGTCCCAAAATGCCCCTAAGGCCCTTATATTGTGACGACCCCCACGATGCGTCTCTCTGCGAGGATAATCAGCCTCGTTCAAGATGGTGTCATCAGAAGGAGCTACACACACACACACACACAAACACACACACACACACTCACACACACACACACACACACACACACACACACACATATATATATATATATATATATATATATATATATATATATATATATATATATATATATATATATATATATATATATATATATATATATATATATATATATATATATATATATATATATCTGTCATGAAACTAAGACAAGTCAGTGCTGTCTTCGCCACTGTATAAGCATAATACTGCAATCAAACCATGACTGTAATTCACGATAATAGAATGTTCAATTTTTTTTTCTAATTATACTATGAAATCCAGTCAACAATGATAATCGTCTTTAGAACGAATGCATGAAGAAGCATGCAAGCAAAAATTTAATCGAAAATGACTGACATAACAACATCTGCACATTTTCAGCTCTAAAGTTGAGGAGGTATCTGAATTTATGCTCGTCCTTTTCGATGAATAGAAGGGAAATATTTTACATATCGTCAATACGGTCTGTTATTCTTGGAGGATATTATGTATGTAAACAAACCCACGTCATATTTATGTTTATTTCGTATCATTTCCCACTGAAATCTAAAGATAAACGATGCAATTGTTTCCCGTAGATATTTGGCCGGAGACTTTGACCTCCATGGACGGGAACTGAAGGGTGGGTTATCGGAACTGCCAATCTGCATCGTGCTTTTAAAGTTCACGAACTAAAGATAATTTTTTATTTCAAGTGAACTCCAGTTAAGTCAGAAACCCGAGTGTGGTATAAATAAACCCTAATAACATTATCTTACGCTCACAACTTCAGCATTCTCTCCAAAGTACGATATGTTGAATTTCTTTCTGTTGGTATGCCTGGATTTTCGGAGCTGCCAATCTATATTAGGTTTTAAAGCAGAAGAATTGAAGGCAGTTTGTTAATTCACGCAGTCTGTAGTAAGTTTAAGAAACTCTAATTCAAGTAAATCACTTTTGATCCAATCATTTTATGCTCAGAACTGCTGCAGTGTTCTTGTCCAAAATACGATGTTGCATGTCATTTTGTTGGTCTGCCTGGATCTTCATATCCTCTATGACGGGCGGTGGCATTTTTGCTGTAGGGGAAGACTGTAGGCAAGTTGATTTTTATCGCCCTCCCTTGCCTCGAATTTTGGGTAATTTTTCCGTTACCTGAAATACTCATTTTCAGTTGAAGTTGAATTGAGATATCCCAAGAGACTCATCATTTTAAATTATGAGAAAAAGATGAGAATAAGAATAATGTAACTAGTTTCCTCACCCATCTGTGGAAATGCAGTGGTCCACTCGCGCTGATTTTCGTATGTGTCCAATAGATGGCGTTCACGACTTGCTTATAGTAAAAAATCCTCTAAATTGTTGTGTGGAGAAAGGACCGCATGGTGACTATGTGGCCGCCTTAGAGTATGCGGAGAATTGAAAACATAATTAAAGTACGATTTCATTAACTGATCATTTTGATACTATTTCATAACGTAATTAGTGGAAAATTCCCAGTTACCACTGGTTTAGTCAGGAGACTGAAACTGAACTCAAACTGAAGCGTAATTTAACCTTTGAACACATGATAACTTCCTGTGAGCACATGACCGTTACAGCTTAGTTTCATTTATGTGGAACGAAGTCAAAACTATAGAACAAATACCATATTCAGACCCGAATCATTCAATTACACAAGAAAGTCATGGATAGGTCATGCAATCATTTGATTCCAGAATTACTTTTACAGAAGGCTGTTATAAAGGAAAAACTTAAAGTTTTGAACTAATAATAAAAGGCAGTTTACTGAGAGTCTGATGACAAATATGCATTTGAAATCATAATATATTGCAATTCGCTTGCAATACATCACGGTTGCAGGCAAACTCATGACACACAAAATAGCAAGGTAAACAGGATGTTTTTGGGAAAGGAACCAGGTTTTGCTTCAAATTAAAGAAATTGAAAGCAATCGGTCTGTTATGCCGAAAATGCAGTCGGAATTGTAGTATATTGCAAATGTCTTGCATTACTGCAATGTTACTGGACCGGCAAAAGTCATCAAAATACCAAAACTGGAGCCCTCGGCAATTTTTGTAAGGGCTACAACGATTCTTCCTTAAAACTGGACAAAATACAATTGAGTTTTCTTCTAATGACGAATATGCATGGACGTTTACAATATGTTGCAATATCCATGCAATGTGGCAATGTTACAAGCAATACAAAATATGCAAAGTAGCAAGCTTATTATGATGTTTTCTGGGAGCAAACTAACTATTCCTTTTTGGAACAAAATGCAGTCTAATGTTCTCCTATGCATGGGAAGTTGCAATATATTGCAATGTCCTTGCAATAAGGAGTGTTTCCAGTGAGGGAAAATTCGCCATAATGGCAAGGCTACATATATCTATAGCCTTGGGACTATTTCTCTTGGCAAAGAAACTTTTGCTTCAAGTTTGATAAAATGTAGTAGTATATTGACCTTCTAATCAAGAATATGCAACAAATTCCTATATATTGCAAAGCCCTTGCAATACGGCAATGTTGCAAGCCAGGCAAAATTCGCAAGAATGGCGAGGATATAGACTAAAGATTTGTTCGCCGAACAAAACAACTTTTCCTTCAGACTGGATCATTAATATGACTGCGAAATTGCAATACATCGCAATTTCCTTACAATAAGGCAATGTTGCAATCAAACGAAGATTCGTCAGAAAGCAAAGCTATAGCCTAAGGATTTTTTCGTAAGCCAAATTGGTCTTCCTTTCAAACTGGATAAAATGCAGTTTATTGGGCCGCCAATGAAAAGTAAACATTGCAATTGTGGAATATTGATGATTCATACCATTAGGCTCCCATTATGAAAGCAGTTATGCCTTAATCCTCTAAACAGTGTGAAATTAATGAGTGGTAATTCTCAGTAATTCTAGAGAATAAAAAGCAAGTTTGCCGTCAATATTATGGAAGATTCTTTCAGAATGGAATTATTGTGGAGTTATAGCTAACTTCAAGTCGAGTATGTTTCTTTTTTTTATTTTTGTGTAATTTGGCTAAAATAAGATACATCATTCCAACATGTGTTTCTGTCATCATATACTATCTTCAACTGCTCTGTGACAATTCATGTTTTTATTACCACAATAGTCCTTCTTTCCTTATGCATTGCCTAATACTTTTCAGATATCTGGTGTCATAAAATGGTGATCAATTAGTCATCAATTTCAACAGAGGAGTGGAAGAGGAATCTGTATTTGATCTATTTATGATAATTTTAGGAATATATCTAAAACACCAACAATATCGTTTGTTAATCTTGAAGGATATTGAGTATGTAAATAATGATAAGTCATTCCTTTGCTCATGAGTTTATTTTCATAGGATTCCCCAGCATCCCCCTCGCAAAAAAAAGATGATGTAAATTGAATGTATTTGTTTTCTGCATGTATTTGTTCAGAGCAAAAGATGGCGAGACCTTTACGTCTAAGAACAGTAACAGCAGAGTTGTCGGAACTGCCAATCGATACAGCTTTTAAAGTTGATGAATTAAGGATCAATTATCATTTAAAGTAGACTGTAGTAAGTTCGGAAACATAAATTTTACGTAAATAACTTTTTATTCTATTATTTGAGGCTCAGAACGTCAGTATTCTTGCCTAAAATATGGTGTTAAATCTGGTAACGTTGGTATGCCTGGATCTTCAAGTCGTCTATAACTTGCGATGTCATTTTCGCTATGGGTAATGATTTTAGTGTAATTTTTCCTTTTAATGAATGATTTATCTCAAAGCAATTCACATCTTGAATGATGAGGGAAAGCTGGGAATAAAAGTAACCTAGCTCACGCCCATCTTTGAAGATGCAGTTAGTATATTTATGTTGATTTTCTTCGGTGGCCAATAGATGGCGCTAACTACTTGCTTATAGTCGAAATTGCTGCAAATTTTTTGGTGGAGAAAGGACCGCTTGGGGACCACGTGGCATCCATAGAGTATGCGTACAATTAAAGACCAAACTAAATTACGATTTCATTAATAATTTTGATACAATTTCATTTGATAATGAATGGAAAAGTGCTGGTTGTCGTCTCCCTAGACAGGAGGCGAAAACTGAACTCATACGGAAACGTAATATAGCCGTGGAACACATGATAACTTCCTATGCTCACATGAACAGTGCAGTATATTTTCATGCATATGAAACTGAATCAAGACAAATAAATACCTCCGATATGTTTACCCATATCGTTGCCTTACAAAAGGAGGTCATGAAAATGACATGTAATAATTTTATTTCAGACTTACTTTCTCAGAAAGCTATTATAAAGAGCAACAGGTATCCACACTCACTGCAATGTTGCAGATGGAGGTGCAGTGTGAAATATGATGACAGCAGGGGTAATAAGGCAATGATGTTGCAGTTATTGCAAAATTAGTATAAAGTAGCAAAACAATCATTCCTTCTATCTCGATGAAATGTTGTCTATTGGGCTTCTAATGAGGAATGAGCTCAAAATGACAATAATATTTCGCTATTTGCTGGCAACAGGGCAATGTTGAAAACAAAGCAAAATTCGTCAGCATAACAGGGATATGGCCCTAGGGGTTTTTTCTGGGAGTAAGCCATCTTTACTTTAAAATTGGACACAATGCAGACTACTGGGCCTTAAATGGCTTGCATGCATGCATGCATAATTAGCTTTTATTGAATAGGTTTGCAATACTTCACTGTAGCAAGAAAACATAAATGATTGAGAATAAAGGCTCCATAGCCTTATGTTGTTTTAAAGGAATAAAAAAACTAACTCGAAATTGCATAAAATGTTGTCTATTGGATTTTGGGAGCTCAAAACCAACTTTTGAAGCTTCGAATTGAATAAAAGGCAGTCTACTGGGACTCTTATGACAAATATACATTGGAAATCTCAGTATATTGCAATTTGCTTGCAGTATGGGAAGGTTGCAAGCAAACTCATAACATTCAAAATAGCAAGACAATGAGGGTGTTTTTGGGGAGCGAAACCTTTTGATTCAGACTAAAGAGAGGGAAAGCAAAACGGAGTCTAAATTGTATTATATTGCAACTTGTTTGCATTATTGCAATGTTACAGGTCTGGCAAAATTCATCCAAATACCAAGGCTGTAGCCTTTGTCAGTTTTTTAGGGGGCCCTCAGCGACTTTTCCTTCAAACCAGGTAAAATGAAAAATTAATTATCTTCTGATGGCGAATATGCATGGAAATTTCCACTATGTCTCAATATCCTTGCAATATGGCAATGTTGCAAGCAACACAGCCCTTTGTTGGCCGACTCGGTTGAGCTTCAGACTGTCACTCGATGGGCCGGAGTTCAATTCCTGCGGCCGGCTGATGAAGAGTTAGAGGAATTTATTTCTGGTGATAGAAATTCATTTCTCTCTATAATGTGGTACGGATTCCACAATAAGCTGTAGGTCCCGTTGCTAAGTAACCAATTGGTTCTTAGCCACGTAAAATAAGTCTAATCCTTCGGGCCAGCCCTAGGAGAGCTGTTAATCAGCTCAGTGGTCTGGTAAAACTAAGGTATACTTAACTTTTTTTTGCAAGCAACACGAAATATGCAAAATAGCATTATTATTATTATGTTTTCTAGGAGCAAACCAACTATTCCTTTTTGGAGTAAAATGCAGCCTAACGTTCCACTATGCATAGAAAGTTGCAATATATTGCAATTACCTTGCAATAAGGAATATTTCCATCAAGGGAGAATTTTCCAGAATGGCAAGACTATATATAGCCTTGGGACTATTTCTCTTGGCAAAGAAAATTTTGCTTCAAGCTTGATAAAATGCAGTATATTGGCCTTCTAATAACGAATATGCAACAGAAATTCCTATATATTGCAACGCCCTTGCAATATGGCAGTGTTGCAAACCAGGCAAAATTCGCAAGAGTGGCAAGGATATAGACTAAGGATTTTTTCATTGAACAAACCAACTTTTCCCTCAGACTGGATAATTAATATGCATACGAAACTGCAATACATCGCAATTTCCTTGCAATAAGGCAATGTTGCAATCAGACCAAGATTCGTCAGAAAGCAAAGACATAGCCTAAGGATTTTTTCGTAGGCCAAATTGGTCTTCCTTTCAAACTGGATGAAATGCAGCTTATGACCCGCCAATGACGAATATGTCTTACATTGCAACTGCAGAATATTGCTGATTTATACCATTAGGCTCCCATTATCAAAGCAGTTATGTCTTAATCCTCTAATGGTGTCAGGCTAATGAACGGTAATTCTCAGTAATTATGGAGGATAAAAAGAAATTTTTCCGTCAATAATATCAATGAAAACTTTCAGAATGAAATTAATACTGAGTTAGAGTTATTTTCAAGTTGTAATTTTTTAAATTTTGGTGCAATTTTATTCAAATAAAACTTATTATTCCGACATGTATTTCTGTCATCAGATGCTAACTTCAACCACTGTGTGACAATTCATGTTTTTAATACCAAAATAGTCCTTCCTTCCTTCCTTCCTTCCTCATGCACTGCCTAATACTTTCCAGATGTTCTGGTATCATAAAATGATGATGAATTAGTCGTCAGTTTCAACAGCAGATGAGTTTAGGAAGAATCTGTATTTGATCTGTTTATGGTGATTGTATCTTAAGCACTAACTATATTATTTGTTAATCTTGTAGGACATTAAGTACGTAAATAATGATAGGTCATTCCTTCTACTTATGAGTTTATTTTCATATGGTTCCCACCCCCACCCCTCTCAAAAAATGATGTATTTGTTTTCTGCATGTATTTGTTCAGAGCAAAAGATGACGAGACCTTTATGTCTAGGAACAGTAATAGCAGAGTTGTCGGAGCTGCCAATCTGTACAGCTTTTAAAGTTGATGAATTAAAGAGAGTTTATTATCTAAAGCTGTCTGTAGCAGGTGTAGAAACCTGAAGATTAAATAAATAGCTTTTTATTCCATTATCTTTTGCTCAGAACTGTAAAATTCTTGTCCAAAATACTGTGTTGAATCTTATTCTGTTGGCATACCTGGATCTTCATATCGTCTATGAAATGGCAAGTCGTTTTCGCTGTGGGTGAAAATTTTAGCGTCGTTTTTCATTTTTATGAATTATTTATTCCCAGTTGATGTTGTATTTAGTTACCTTAACACAATTAACATGTTAAGTAATGAGGAAAGGTTGTAATAAACATAATCTAGCTAGTTTTCACGCCCATCTTTGAAGCTGCAGTTGGTATATTTGCGCTGATTTTCTTAGGTGGCCAATAGATGGCGATAACGACTTGCTTATAGTTGAAATTTCTGTACATTTTTTGGTCGTGGAGAAAGGACCGCATGGTGACCACGTGGCCACCTCAGAGTATACGGAGAATTGAAGACATAACTAAAGTACAATATCATTCATTGAATATTATGATACAATTTCATGATATAATGAATGACACGAAATATATTTACCCTTTAAACACAATAACTTCCTATCATCAAATGACCATTACAGTTTAGTTTTCTATGTATAAAACTGAATCAGAACTATAAACAGAGACTTATTTGCACCCATTTCATCAACCTGCAAAACAAGGTTGTGAAAGTGACCTGCAATCAGGGTTTTATCATAATGGACAACTTACAAACGTCAAAATAGCAAGGTCAAATGATACTATATGAATGGGGTATTTACTGTATATGTGAACTGAGGCCCAGAAAGAGAGAGAGAGAGAGAGAGAGAGAGAGAGAGAGAGAGAGAGAGAGAGAGAGAGAGAGAGAGATAGCCATTCGTGAAATGCTCATTACATATTCTGTTTATCTATCTATCTCTGATTTTTTATTGAATAGTAGGAGACATTATTGGTGTCGGTCAATCTATATGTTAAATATCACGGAAAAATAATGACAAACACATGTGAATAATAATAATAATAATAATAATAATAATAATAATAATAATAATAATAATAATAATAATAATAATAATAATAATAATAATAATAATTAGGCAAAGAACCAGAATTTCTTCTTATCATTATCAGAAAAAATGTAAGAAATTTTGAGAGAGAGAGAGAGAGAGAGAGAGAGAGAGAGAGAGAGAGAGAGAGAGAGAGAGAGAGAGAGAGAGAGGCCACCCCCTTCCTGTGGTTGACTTTTTAGAAAATGCATAGATCCACTTAACACATTCTTGTAATGAAGTGACCACGACAGGGAAGCCTACCAAATCAAGCATGGCCACAGAAAGTGAGTGATCTATATTGAAAGTGATCTATAAACAGCTAACACATGATATAGACACCTTCAATAGAAGGAAGCATAAATGATGTCTCCCCATATATTAGGGTAATACTCCATAACGCTATTATTATTATTATTATTATTATTATTATTATTATTATTATTATTATTATTATTATTATTATTATTATTATTATTATTATTTATAGGGGGGGGGGGGTTTGCTCGATGCTGAATTATGATTGGCTGCCCGGGGCATGTACCCTCGGGCGGAGCCTTGTCATCCAATTCGAAGTTCGGTTTTCGTCTTGCGTGCGAGCGGCGTTGTACTGCTGAGGATGAAGAGAAGAATTTCGATCCTCGGATGCCGAATTTTGATTTGCTCGTACGCTATGGGGATCGCTCGGTGCATGTCTCCTGGCTGCCGTGGGGAGGAGAAAGGTTTCTTGCGTAATGTTGAGTGTTGGTTTCTCCTTCCCAATGTGCAATGCTTCCAAGAGGCGTAGGCGGCGGTGGTCATATTATTATTATTATTATTATTATTATTATTATTATTATTATTATTATTATTATTATTATTATTATTATTATTATTATTCAGATGATCCCAGTTCATATGGAACAAACTCACTGGAGCCATTGACTTGAAACTGAAGCTTCCAAATACTCATAGTAGCATGAATCTTAAAATGGAGAAGCAAATCCACAGTTATGTATATGTATATATATTTAAAGATAAATCAATATAGACAGCTTTCGGGAACAAGCAATCCACAGTTACGTATATGTACATACATTTAAAGATAAATCAATATAGATAGCTTTCGGGAACTTGTTCCCGAAAGCTGTCTATATTGATCTATCTATAAATATATGTACATATATATAACTGAGTTTGCTTCTCCATTATTATTATTATTATTATTATTATTATTATTATTATTATTATTATTATTATTATTATTATTATTATTATTATTATTATTATTATTATTCAGAAGATGAAGAACCCTATCCATATGGAACAGGCCCACTAAAGAGGCCACTGACTTGAAACTGAAGCTTCCAAAGAATATGCAGGTGTTCATTTGAAAGAAGTAATATTTCATATTTATCGATATCTTATAATTACTCCTTCCTCTTGGTAGTATACAATCATGTGCTTTGCTTTTTAAATGTATTCAACCTGGGGCAATAATGATTTAGGAAAATGTCATTAAAACTGCTGTTTGGTTTCGTTCTATAAAAAATGAAAATTTGATTATATTTCACTACAAAGGCGACGCTGAAATGATTGAAAACTTTTAAAAAAAATTTTCAGCTCCTGGAAGGACGAGAGAGAAAAATCATTCGCGCATGCGCCTAACACTGCTATGGCTCAGAAAAATGTAAATTTCAGTCTCCGGAAACAAAATCTGATTAAAAAAAAGGCGAAGAGTTTACGGACGAATTCAGTGAACAATTTTATGCTCATTAAAATATGGACTACATGGCGGAGGAGCAGTATGGAGTCGACGTTCCAGCCTTAGGCGATTTATAGAGCGGGAATATTTCTAATACTATCACATTTGGAACTAAGTTCTGCACTCGAGACAACGAATCAGGAGGAGAGGATGACCCTGGAATAGAAGACTTAGATAAGCACGGCAAGGAATCGAGAGGAGAGGAGGACCCTCCTCAGAGGTTGCTTCCCTGGAGGTAGTCAGGTATCTTGCCAGGCTGGGGAAGCGGGCCTGAGGAGGGCCTGAACCACAAGGGTGAGGGGCACCAGGGTGCCCTAAGGATGCCTTCCCTTGAGGGCACCCTTGACTGGGGAAGATCCTCCTCAGAGGCTGCTTACCTGGAGGTAGGCAGGTTTCCTGCCAGGCTGGGGAAGTGGGCCTGAGGAGGGCCTGAACCACAAGGGTGAGGGTCACCAGGGTGCCCTAAGGACGCCTTCCCTTGAGGGCACCCTTAACTGGGGAAGATCCTCCTCGGAGGCTGCTTCCCTGGAGGTAGGCAGGTTTCCTGCCAGGCTAGGGAAGCGGGCCTGAGGAGGGCCTGAACCACAAGGGTGAGGGGCCCCAAGGCGCCCTAAGGACGCCTTCCCTTAAAGGCAGCCTTGACTGGGGAAGATCCTCCTCAGAGGCTGCTTCCCTGGAGGTAGGCAGGTTTCCTGCCAGGCTGGGGAAGCGGGCCTGAGGAGGGCCTGAACCACAAGGGTGAGGGGCCCCAAGGCGCCCTAAGGACGCCTTCCCTTAAAGGCAGCCTTGACTGGGGAAGATCCTCCTCAGAGGTTGCTTCCCTGGAGGTAGGCAGGTTTCCTGCCAGGCTGGGGAAGCGGGCCTGAGGAGGGCCTGAACCACAAGGGTGAGGGGCCCCAAGGCGCCCTAAGGACGCCTTCCCTTAAAGGCAGCCTTGACTGGGGAAGATCCTCCTCAGAGGCTGCTTCCCTGGAGGTAGGCAGGTTTCCTGCCAGGCTGGGGAAGCGGGCCTGAGGGGCGCCTGAACCACAAGGGTGAGGGGCCCCAAGGCGCCCTAAGGACGCCTTCCCTTAAAGGCAGCCTTGACTGGGGAAGATCCTCCTCAGAGGCTGCTTCCCTGGAGGTAGGTGGGTTTCCTGCCAGGCTGGGGAAGCGGGCCTGAGGAGGGCCTGAACCACAAGGGTGAGGGGCCCAAGGCTCCCTAATGATGCCTTCCCTTGAGGGCAGCCTTGACTGGGGAAGATCCTCCTCAGAGGCTGCTTTCCTAGAGGTAAGCAGGTTTCCTGCCAGGCTGGGGGATCCAGACTGGGGAATCGGGCCTGAGAAGGGCCTGAACGTCTTAATACTTTGTTTCAAGGGAAGCGATAACGCACGGGTAGGGGGTTAAGAGAGAGAGAGAGAGAGAGAGAGAGAGAGAGAGAGAGAGAGAGAGAGAGAGAGAGGGGAGAGAGAGAGAGAGAGAGAGAGAGAGAGTCTTAGATTAAAGGTTTGTGTACGTGTGTCTGCTGTCTATATGTGTGTACGTAAGAACCCATGTACGTGCGCGCCTGTGTGTGTGAGTTTGTGTGGTGAGGGAAAGAGGAAATTGAGAAAAACTATGTTTATATTTCTTTTTCTTCTTCGTCTTCTTCCTCTCATCATTATCCTTTAGTATGTTTTATTGTCCTTTATTCTCTCCTCACTTGATAGTGATGACGTCATCACCACCACTTCTTTTAATAATAATAATAATAATAATAATAATAATAATAATAGTAATAATAATAATAATAATAATAATAATAATAATAATAATAATAATAATAATAATAATAATAAGGCAACTAAGGAAGAGAAAGAGTGTGAGTGAGCGTCAGTCTAATGCGCGTGTGTTGCGAGCGTCAGCCTTGTGAGAGTCAATCTTGCGAGCGTCAGTCTAACTAGCATCAATTAGTTTCAGTGTTGCTAACGTCAGTCTAATGAGCGTCAGTCTTGCGAGCATCAGTCTAACGAGCGTCAATTGAAGTTAGTCTTGCGAGCATCAATCTACCGAGCGTCAATGAAAGTTTGTCTTGCGAGCGCCAGTCTGACGAGTTCAGTCTTGTGAGGATCAGTCTAATGAGCATCAATGAGCAACAGTCTTGCGAGCATCAGTCAGACAACATCAATGAGCATCAGTCTTGCGAGCATCAGTCTAATGAGCATCAATGAGTGACAGCCTTGCGAGCATCAGTCAAACAAGCATCAATGAGCATCAGTCTTGCGAGTGTCAGTCTAATGAGCATCAATGAGCATCAGTCTTGAGAGTGTCAGTCTAACGAGCATCAATGAGCGTAAGTCTTGCGATCGTCAGTTTTGCGATCATGAGTCTAACGAGCATCAGTGAGTTTTGAAGTGTTGCGAGCACCAGTCTAATGAGCGTCAGTCTTCTTCTTCTTTTTCTTCTTCTTCTTCTTCAGACATGACCTCTAGACCTTCATAGGTCTTCTTCTTCTTCTTCTTCTTCTTCTTCTTCTTCTTCAGACATGACCTCTAGACCTTCATAGGTCTTCTTCTTCTTCTTTTTCTTCTCCTTCTTCT
>JANJGK010005595.1:0-10000 GCA_039081455.1 Macrobrachium rosenbergii | reverse complement strand
CCTCACTCTTTCCTGTCCGCACTTTTTTCTGTCCGCACTTTTTTCTGTCCGCACTTTTTCTGTCCACACTTTTTTCTGTCCGCACTTTTTCTGTCCACACTTTTTTCTGTCCGCACTTTTTTCTGTCCGCACTTTTTTCCGTCCGCACTTTTTTCTGTCCGCACTTTTTTCTGTCCACACTTTTTTCTGTCCGCACTTTTTTCTGTCCACACTTTTTTCTGTCCGCACTTTTTCTGTCCGCACTTTTTTCTGTCCACACTTTTTTCTGTCCGCACTTTTTTCTGTCCTCACTCTTTTCTGTCCGCACTTTTTTCTGTCCACACTTTTTACTGTCCACACTGTTTTCTGTCCGCACTTTATTCTGTCCGCACTTTTTCTGTCCATGCTTTTCTGTCCGCACTTTTCTGTCCGTACTTTTCTGCCCACACTTTCTGTCTGCACTCTTTTCTGCTCACCCTTTTTTATGTCCGCACTGTTTTCTATTTGCACTTTTTTCTGTTCTCACTTTTTTCTGTCCACGCTTTTTTCTGTCCACACTGTTTTCTGTCCGCACTTTTTTCTGTCCACGCTTTTCCGTCCGCACTTTTCTGTCCTGGACTTTTCTGCCCACACTTTCTGTCTGCACTTTTTTTCTGCACACACTTTTTTCCATCTGCACTTTCTGTCCACACTTTTTTCTGTCTGCAGTTTTTCTGTCAGCACTTTTTTTTGTCCGCACTTTTCTGTCCACACATTTTTCTATCCACACTTTTCTGTCCACACTTTTCTGTCTGCACTTTTTCTATCCACACTTTTTTCTGTTTGCACTTTTTTCTGTTCATACTTTTTCTGTCTACACTTCTTTCTGTCCGCATTTTTTCTGTTCGCACTTTTTCCTATCCGCACTTTTTTCTGTTCCCACTTTTTCTGTCTGCACTTTTTTGTGTCTGCACTTTTTATGTCTGCACTTTTTATGTCCACACTTTTTTCTGTCGTCACTTTTTCTGTTCGCGCTTTTTCTGTCGGCACTTTTTTTGTCTCTACTTTTCTGTCGGTACTTTTTTCTGTCCGCACTTTCTGTCCACACTTTTTTCTGTCCAAACTTTATTCTGTCCGCACTTTTTTCTGTCCGCACTTTTTTCTGTCCACACTTTTTCTGCTGGCACTTTTTTCTGTCTGCACTTTTTTCTGTCTGCACTTTCTGTCCACACTTTTTTCTGTCTGCCCCTTTCTGTCCACACTGTTTCTGTCCGCACCTTTCTGTCTGCACTTTTTCTGTCCATATTTTTCTGTCCACACTTTTTCTGTCTGCAGTTTCTTGTCAGCACTTTTTTCTGCCCACATTTTTTCCTGTCCACACTTTTCTGACTGCACTTTTCTGTCCGCACTATTTCTGTCCACACTTTTTCTGTTTGCACGTTTTTTTGTCTACACTTTTTTCTGCCTGCGCTTTTTTCTGTCTGCACTTTTTCTGTCCACACTTTTTTCTGTCCGCACTTTTTCTGTCACACATTTTTCTGTCTGCACTTTTTCTGTCTGCACTTTTTCTGTCCACACTTTTTCTGTCCACACCTTTTTTCTGTTTGCACTTTTTTCTGTTAGCACTTTTTCTGTCCACACTTTTTTCTGTCCGCACTTACTACTGAGGAGGCTATAGGGCTGCAAACTGGTATGTTGATCATCCACCCTCCAGTCACCAAACATACCAAATTACAGCCCCCCCCCCCCCCCCCCCCACCACCACCTCGTGGGAGGAACTTCACAGGAAAAAGTTGGGTCTGAACATTCACTGATTGAACATCTATTACTCTCCTCGCAGTTAGTCCAGCTGACGCTCTTTCTACCTTACCAACTTTTTTCTTTTTGTTTTTTACTGTTCATGAACGCCTCGTATAAGTTCAATAATTTCAAGAACTATGTGAAAGTGTCTGCCTTGTTCACTGGAAGCGAATTATTCATTTTTATGCATTCTTCAGAGCTGAAATGGTAATATATGGATGGTTATGTATTTACCCTTAAAGCGACTGGCCCTCATGAAATCGCTGAATACGATGCTCTGAGAATTTGGAATTACTATTATTCACGTTTCCATTCAATATTTTACCTCATTGGAGCCGCATTCCGATGAAGGCCTGGGAGGAGATTGGCAACAGGGGTTCCAGATGATTCAGAGTCTCTCTGGAGTGAGTGATCTTCGCATGGAATCTGGAAGCCCCTACCTGTGCAATCCTGGAAACAGAAAAGTCCTCCTTATGGCCATTGTGTGAAAGGATGCACAACCTCTCTGTCTTGATTCAAGCATAAAGCATCAATTGGCATTTTGATTTATTACCGTGGCTGCTGGGGAGGGCTGTGACGCATACACATCATTTGAAATCTGTTGACTGAACTTTGCGAATGTTTGAATTTCATACATTTCTTTCCAATATGATTTTTGTCTAAAATAACCTATTCATCTAGAATAGAGAAGCCTTTCGCTTATTCCTGTTTGCCTAAAATCAAATCAGGTACAACGCTTTCGTGCGGAACTGACGTTCAGGTTGTATCATACAATGATGTTGACCTACATATTAACTTCTCCGACCTCTGCAATATTAATCCAGCGTCAAGTTCCAGTGGAAATTTGGGCTGGCATTTGGCTGTATATCTTACATCGAAAGGATCTTGTCCTGTGCATAAACAAACACTAGAATCAAAGGTTTAAAGGTCACCAGAGAGCTGCAGAAGCAACAAGGGACAGGTCACTGCACCTGTGGACAACGTCCTAGACCAGTGGGTCCCAAATTGTGCCGTGTGACTGACTGAGGGTGCTGCATTATTTGGGGAAAACTCAATGACTACTTCGGTATCCATACGCCCGTCACCACACACTATTTATACATAAACCTGATTTGCTTTGGCTATAGCCGAGAGAGGCAGTTGTTAAGTACTGTACTTCCCAGCTGTCTCTACGAAGAATCTCGACTGGATTTCAACAGCTTTGGACTTGGCTGAGGAGGTAAGTTAACGATATTTCACGGCTAATGAACGTGACGAATTATTATTATTATTATTATTATTATTATTATTATTATTACTATTATTATTATTATTATTATTATTATTATTATTATTTAAACCCTTCTTTATATGGAACAAGCCCACCACAGGGACCATTGGATTGAAATTCATGTTTCCAAAGGACCGTGGCGTTCATTTGAAAGAAGTACCAGAAGGCAATAGGAAACGTAGAAAGGAGAGATCAGTCATTAGAAAAGAAAGTAAAGATAAATACAAATTAATAGGTAAGCAGATGAAAATATAGATAAATTATTGAAACACAAGGTGAATGGTCTGAGGGTAGCAATGCATTTCCATAGGACAATTCATCTGGTGTCGTAATGGTTTATTTATATTTTCATCGATGTGTTTGCTGATTCCTCACTCAGAGTCAAATTTCGAAAGAGCGAGGTGTCCTCGGCCTTTCTTGGTGTGGACAGGTGAAGGAGTATGCTAATTTGGCTGAGAAGGCCTCCTATCTGCTTCTTCCTTTCTTTGCATCGTGTTTGTGCAAGCAGGCATTCATTCTGCCATGGCAACAATTGAATCCAGGCAGCGAAACAGACTGTTATCTGGTGAGGACGATGTGTCCGTGGCCTCGTCACCATTTAGAGCTAACACCAGGAGCTTGTGCTCCCAGCATCAGCTGCAGGTCTCACGCTCAATAAGAATGTGTGCGCAATAAAGATACAAGTTTTAGAAAACATAAAAACGGCGATTTTA
Organism: Macrobrachium rosenbergii; assembly: GCA_039081455.1. NCBI lineage: Eukaryota > Metazoa > Arthropoda > Malacostraca > Decapoda > Palaemonidae > Macrobrachium > Macrobrachium rosenbergii. The sequence continues at coordinate 6,259 of JANJGK010005595.1, read as the reverse complement.
GTCCAATCGTTCGTTCTGGCGCGTTGCAATTAAAATTTATTTTATCGAACACTCACAAGTGTCATGTGTTGCTGTAAAGGCGTTTTTGTTTTGTCATAGAGGAGGGAGTGAGGAAATGTTTTTGGTTTCAGAATTCGTAGATATATTGAGGACCGACCTCAACTGGATGCTATCCTACATTTGAAAACGACGCGAAGTATGAATGCATTTGCTCTGTGAAAAACAAAAACGAGCGCTTCTTCCACTTATAAACTGTTACATCCATTTGGCTTGAACAAGTGCAACAAAGCCATAAACACATTATGTGTTTACCTTAACATTTTGGATCTTTTAATGAAAAAAGTGTTTATAATAGAAAGGAAAAGTGTCTTAGAACTATAACAAACGAAAGCATTTTTTGTGTTTTTGCAAAAGTACTTTTTTTTTTTTATTTACTGTGTAGTCCAATGCGCCTTGTTAGCTTGTTTCGGTTGTATCAGTGTGCTCGTTACTCATAATTATATTTAGTAATCAACTGCTCTATCTGCTCTTGCAATTACATTTCACTGTCTTTTGTTTTACGTTGAATAAAGCAACATCAGAGGAAAGACGAGTCTTTGTCACTTCAGTTAATCCAGGGACAAAGTTTTGTCAAGGTGACACTGAATTTCAGGCAGAATACTGACGCCAGGGTTTTCTGATAAGGGTGCCTGGGGGTTGGGGGGGCGGGGTTGGACTTCTGAAAGGCCTGCCAGAAAACGTGAGGAACAACTGTCCAAGAGACTAGAGGTGCGTGTGGATGGAAGTCGTGACACGCTCTAGGAGTCTTCTGTTCTGTAGGCATACGGGTCACTACGAGGCCCAGAAGCTACGTGGGTCTGTTAATCTCCTTCCCATTCACTACACTGTGGCTTCAGGTCTTGGTGTGGATCGGCCGAAACTCCAGCCATTTTTTTTTTTTTTTTACTTTTCATGTCGAGAGGTTCCTTTGCAGAAGCTTTTGAGATCTGAACCTCTCCATTTACCACTCCCTGAACCAGTTCGCATGCAGGGTTTGTTTCTCTCACAATTCTAACTGGCATTTTGTGCAGCTACAAGCCATTGAAGAAGAAATAATATTGAAGATGATGTGGGTCCAGCATGAGTATTGGTTAGAAGGAGGGAGATGAAGAGAACTCCTTCAGAAATTAGTTTGAGAAATTCCTCGTCCTCTGAAGGAAACAAATCACGTGTTATCAAACACTGGAATTCTTCCATTCCAAGAATATCATGACATATCGTATGGCTGTCGGCAGACCTATTAAAAATGATTAATTTAACAAATAGGTACGCATGCAGAGTTCTAAATATCTGTATAATTATAGATTTAGAATGTTTACTGTTATTTGGTCGCCCTATATATATATATATATATATATATATATATATATATATATATATATATATATATATATATATATATATATATATATATATATATATATGCATATCTTGATACAATTTATAGTAGTTAGAGGTAATAGATGTTATCAGAAATGTATCTGTCCATTCAACAATAAATTACTGAATACGTGATTGACATGAATTCCTGAATGTGATGTTTAAATTAATCAGCCATTTTATGCTATGCAATGATGATAATTCTGTTGATAACTGGTTGCTCCCATAATTAGCATAGCGGGATAATCTAGCATGCCATGCAACTGCTCCTCCGTCTTCTGCAAGTGTGAGGAAATTCGTCAGTTGTTGCAGACCTATTTCGACACTGCTGTGCTTTCGTCTCCTCCGACATGCTTTTGCAAACGTCCTGAAAGTGACGCTGATTTTGATGTTCAAATAAACATAAGGAAAAGACAAATATCTTTTTATTTAGTTTCAGTCAAATATAAATATAATTCTTGTTAAGCGTCAGATCCGAGTATTCGCACGGAGTTCCCTATAAAATATTATCTAATATTCCGTAACGAGACAATATTCGTCATTTGGTATTTTCTTAATATAAAGTCAAACCGAGAGAGAGAGAGAGAGAGAGAGAGAGAGAGAGAGAGAGAGAGAGAGAGAGAGAGAGAGATCATCAGCTTTTATGATTACATTTTTTACAAAGTCAAACCCATCAAGCATGAAGTTATATCCTAAGGGTTTCATTGTTAGAGACGTTTATTGAAATCAGTATTCCCGAGTATCATCATTCATGTGTGCAGAGTACGAGAAGTGAATGAAGAGGGAGGAATTGTGCTTATTACAAATCATACCTGTCCAGGAAGATGTGACTTGTAGATTCCAGTATATATGAATGACCAAGGTTCTGTACCTTTGGGAATTTTAGGTTAATCGTCCTCCTCCTCCTCCTCCTCCTCCTCCTCCTCTCATTGAATGGAACTGCATTCCTCGTTTCCCTATGATGAATTTCCATAGAACACTGATCAGATTTGAATGAGATACTCTCCTTGTAGTGAGTCCTACATCTTCCGCCTCCTCTTCCCTCTCCCTCCCCTCCCCTCTCCCCCCCCATTCAATTTCCCTCCCTCACCTCTCCACTCTTTGGCACTTTGGCAGAAATTGTGAGAAATTCCTTGATGGGAAGGCCTCATAGGTTGTGGTGGGGGGCGGGGGGGCGGGCGGGCGGGGGGAGACCAAGCGATCGCCTGAAGCTACGATATGTCGATCAGAAACCTCTCCGTTATTGCAGAGGGAACAACTGGCTCTCCTTTGAAATACGCAACGATGGTTCGTAGAGTGTCCAGATGGTGTTTATAGAGACGAATACTGAAAGGATTCCCGGCAATAAAGCCACTGGGAAAAAGACGCCCATTTGAAGCGACATGAACACTTACAGGAAATATGTGGAACATTTCTAGTCTTCGTGAGTTTGTACATCATGACAGCAACAAAATGGATCTCTGTGATCTCCTGTTGGCGAAAGACGCCTTTCTGTCATCATCTCGAACTAAATCCAAGTCATGACCGGTCCGTCATTTCATGACATTGCAAGACAAGCACGTCGATCACAACTTACGTCATGTCATGACATTGAAGACATCGCGTAAAAGTTAAAATCAATTTAATTTGACGAAAACTGTGAGATATAAAAAAAAAAAAATGAAATTGGCAAATTCTTTGAAATATCTGACGAAAATGTCTTGGTCTGTTGCCGCCTTGTCCTCGAGTTCTTGAATCAAATAGCAATCCTAAGGCTTCGTTCAGCTGAAAACTGTCACGATGTGAAGTTGATGCGAATTGTCAGTGAAAATGGAGCTTCAGCTTCAGCTTCAGCTTCTGGCTTTCGATAGTTTGTTTATGCTCAGTCACATCTGACCTTTCCTTTCTCCTCCTGGACTTAATATTAACGTAGTATATATTGATTTTTCGTTTTCTGTAAAAGAAAGCCATTACAGAGATGAATATCTGTCCTTCCTTCCGTCCGCACTTTTCCTGTCCGCCCTCACATCTTAAACACTACTGCTGAGGAGGCTAGAGGGCTGCAAATTGCCATGTTGATCATCCACCCTCCAATCACCAAACTTACGTCTCCTCTGTAGTTTTTATTCTATTTAAGGTTAAGGTTAGCCATGGATCGTGCGTCTGGCAGCGCTTTCCGGAGGTGTCGCCGAAGCACCTTCACTTGACTTCATCTGGGGAGCAACTGAGCGCCTGCCGGGTTTCATATAGCATTATATGCTGTACAGAAAACTCGATTGCGCTGAAGCATTTTTTCGGAGCATTTTTTACTTCTTCTTCTTCGACATTTTTTTCTCTGACGACTGGATTTCTTGTTCTCTCCTGGACTCTTCTTCTTCAGAGAAGGAGCTTCTTCTTCTTCTTCTTCTTCTTCTTCTTCTTCTTCTTCTTCTTCTTCTTCTTCTTCTTCTTCTTCTTCCAGCATACTGCAGATTCCAGTGCAGGATGCTGGAGTTGACTCGCTGCGTCTTTTTCTTGGTCTTGGGACGAAATTGCTCTCAACTCAGTGCAATCTTTGTATGGGGTACTGGCATCACAATGGGTATGGTCCATCGAAATCGCTCAAGGTTAAAAGGTCCCATACCAGTTTTTGTATCAACACTCTAAGCAACACCAAGAAAGTCAGCTGCACCAACTTTCCAGAGACAAAAGCAACAAGCTCAGCAACACAAGCAACGAAACCAGCAGCAATGTCACAGGAAATTGGAGAGGAACAGCCAAAGTCACTACAAGTTCTCCCAAATGTTAAGCAAGATATCATACTAATACCGAAGCCTGCACTTAGAAATGAAAACCAAATGGTTGAAAATATTTTAAAGAATTATTGGACTATAAGAAACCCCAAAAAATGAAATGACCTCCTACTGGGACCAATAACGACCAGCTGATTAATTATGCAAGCAATACAAACATTGCAAAATGCAAAAATCTGACTGGAGAGTCAGTATTTCCTCCTTTATGCTGATTTGCAATGGCAGAAAATATGTCTGTGCAAGAGATGCGCAGGAAGGCCTTCTTTACAGACAGAAGGAAACAAAGATACGTCTGCGCAAGGTGTGGCAGGATCTTCTGAGGGAGTGCACATGGAAACAGTTTTACCTAATCAGGAAAGGCACTTCGTTGTCCCCATTTTAAGGGAAGCTCGATGGTGAGAGAGAGAGAGAGAGAGAGAGAGAGAGAGAGAGAGAGAGAGAGAGAGAGAGAGAGAGAGAGAGAGAGAGAGACCGTGAAGGTAGGGGAAGAGGGAATGAGGGAGTGAGAGAGGGGTGTCATAGAGAGCCAGAAGATTTTGGATAGTGTCCAGTACAAACAGAACCATTCGTGAAAGATAATTGGCCTTCTCGATGCTTCAGTAGCGCTCTGGGTGCTTTTATCTGCATCGTGGATTTGACAAGGCAGCTCGTGAGGAGGACTGCAGGTGGAATGACAGAGCTTGGGATGCTGGAAAAGTGCTGACGGCTCTCGCCCTGGTCTAGAGGACCCTTGCTTTCACGAAGGGGACGGACTGACGACTATTCATTCCACTGGCCTGCGATCACTGAGGAGGCCTCGATGCTGAGGTTGCAATGGCTGACCCCAGCCAGCATCTTTCGTCCCCTAAATGCAACAGCCTCAGGGACTGTTTCATTGGTCCTCTGTGGTGTCAGCTGGTCCGCTGGTATGGTCGCTAGCGTCGTGACATGCAGCTCAGATGTCGCGAGTTCGTGCCTCTCCCCCAGGGCGATGAAAAAATCACTGGCTCTATATCATGATCTGTTGCTGCCGCAGTGTGAGGTCTGCAGTGGGAGGCTGAAACCAACATTCTTTGGAAGCTTGAATTTCCAAGTCAATGGCTTTTGGTGTGCTTGTTCCATGTGAACAGGCTTCATCTGTTGAAATAATGATAATAATAGTTTTAATATTCCATTCATTTCGAAGTTACGGAATGTTCCCCCATGAGTGATATCAGGACATTAAATGTGCGCTCAACATTAAAGCAGCCAGTCACAGAATGCACTACCGTTGTGGGCCAGACATGAAATTGTACGGCTGTTCTTTTCGTTAAGGTTGCCCCCCGACCTATCCTGCAGGCCTCCTACGTGGGCTGCAAGTTCATGCACAGTAATGATGCGTTAAACACCGCTGTTCACTTACATGCTGTCAACTGAGCCATGGGCCTCCCTCTCAAACTACCCCCAGGTTAGTCACTGCCTGCAGCCTGTTTTGACTGGCAAAAATCGGTCGTCGTACACACACACACACTCCTTCATGATCCTTGGCGAAGAGAACACGTCAATGAAAGTGTAGCCTCAGACACTCATTTGTGCCTTGACACCTCTCCCTTTGGACACTTGGCCACCACGTCTGCTCCTACATGTGAGAATATGGAAATGCAACAGAGAAGAAAAAAGTGAATCCCTCTGCTCACCTGAAACACCCACCACACCAAATAAGGGGCCTTTCCGAAGTCTTCTTCAGAGGAGGTCGTTCAGTCCAAGGCTCTCGCCTCCTCTCGGCGACCACCCACTCGTGACTCACTCACTCACTCTCTCACTCTCTTATTCACTCACTCCACTCTCTTATTCACTCTCTCACTCACTCACTCCTCTCATTCACTGACTCTCTCACTCACTCACTCCTCTCATTCACTGACTCTCTCACTCACTCACTCCTCTCACTCTCTTACTCACTCACTCACTCTCTCACTCTCGCTCACTCACTCACTCACCTCACCTGCCGACTAAGCCAGAACCAAGCACTTCCGTTACCTGTCAACTCAGTACGCGACCAGGGCTGTGAACTTCGTTGACAGTTGGACTTGCCTTTATGAAAACCAGATTTT
>JANJGK010005593.1:30000-37500 GCA_039081455.1 Macrobrachium rosenbergii | reverse complement strand
TATTTATACATTTTTTTATTATTCATTTTTATTTATTTAATTTTTTATTTATTATTTATTTATTTATTTTTATTTTTTATTTATTTGTTTACTTTTATTTATATATTTATTTTTATTTATTTTTTAATTATTTAATTCATTTATTTTTATTTATTTTTTATTTTTATTTATGTATTTTTTATAAATTTCTTTATTTGTTTTTCTATAATTTTTTAATTTTTATTCATTTATTTACTTATTTATTTTCATTTATTTATTCTTGTTTATTTACTTATTTACTTTTATTTTTATTTAATTTTATTTATTTATTTTATTTATTTATTAATTTTTTTTTATTTACTTTATTATTTTTATTTCTTTGTTTATTTTTAATTTTTTATTTTTATTTTTACATTTATTAATTTTATTTATTTTTATTGATTTTTATTTGTTTTTATTGTTTTTATTTATTTATTTACTTTATTCTTTTATATTATTTATTTAACTTATATTTATTTACTTTTATTAATTTTTTTATTTATTAATTTTTAATATTTAGTTACTAATTTGTTTTTATTTATTTATTTATTTATTTATTTATTTTTTTACTTTTATTATTTATTAATTTATTTTATTTATTTTATTTATGTATTTATTTTTATTTATTTTAGTTATTTATTTATTTTTATTTTTTATGGATTTTTATTTATTTTTATGTATTTTGTATTTATTTTTATTAATTTTTATTTATTTTTATTTATGTATTTTAATTTATTTTTTATTTATTTATTTTAATTTATTTTTTATTTATTTATTTTTACTAATCTACTTATTTTTATTTATTTATTTCCATTTATTTATTTATTTATTTATTTATTTATTTATTTATTTATTTATTTTAATTTATTTATTTTAATTAATTTATTTTTTCATTTTTTTTGTTTATTTATTTATTTTTATTTATTTATTATATAATTTTTATTTTTGTTCATTTTTATTTATTTATTTATCTTTATTTACTTTTTTATTTATTATTTCATTTTTAGTATTTTTTTAATTAATTATTTTTATTTATTTTTATTTATTCCTTTTTTGACTTATTTTAATTTATTTATTTATGTATTTATTTATTTATTTATTTATTTATTTTTATTTATATATTTTTATTTTTTTAATTTATTTTTATTTATTTTAATTTATTTTTTATTTATTTACTTTTATTTATTAATTTATTTTTTATTTATTTACTTTTATTTATTAATTTGTATTTATTATTTATTTTTAATGATTTATTTTTATTTATTTATTTTTGGTTAATTTATTTATGTATTTATAGGTTTTATTTATCTATTTTTATTTATTTATTTATTTTTATTTATTTTTTATATTTATTTTTTTAATTATTTAATTTATTTTTTATTTATTCATTTTTATTTTTTATTTTTATTTATTTCTAATTATTTATTTTTATTTGATTTTTATTTATTCATATTTATTTATTCATTCTTATTTATTTTTATTTATTTATTTAATTATTTATTTTTGCATTTATTTGTTTATTTTTTATCTTTATTTATTTTTATTTATTTATTTATTTTTATATATTTATTCGTTTATTTTATTTTTATTTATTTTTATTTATGTTTTTATTTTTTATCTATTTATTTTTATTTATTTATTTTTATTAATCTAATTAATTTTATTAACTTAATTATTTTTCTTTATTTATGTATTTAGTGATATTTATTTATTTATTTAATTTCATTTATTTGTTTTATTTATTTATTTTTATTTATTCATTTTTATTTGTTTAATTTTTTAGTTATTTGTCTATTTATTTATTTATTTTTATTTATTTACTTTATTTATTTATATATTTTTTATATTTTATTTATTTTCGGTTATTTATTTTTTGTTTTTATTATTTAATTTTTTTGTTTTTTTACCTATTTGTTTATTTTTATTTATTTATTGTTATTTATTTATATATTTTTATTTATTTCTTTCCTTTTAATTATTTTTTTATTTAGTTATTTAATTATTTTTTAAATTTTTTTAGTTTTTTATTTATTTATTTATTTATTTTAATTTATATATTTTTTATTTTATCTATTTATTTATTTATTTTTATTTATTTACTTATTTTATCTTTTCTTTATTTAGTTATTTATTTTTATTTATTTTTTTACTTATGTTTATTTCTTTTTTATTTATTTTTATTTCTTTACTTATTTTTCTTTTTTCTTTTTTATTTATTTATTTTCATTCATTTATTTTTATTTATTTAGTTATTTATATTTATATCTTTATTTATTTTTATTTTTATTCATTTTTATTTCCCTATTTTTTATTTACTTATTTTTTATTAATTTATTTAATAATTTTTATTTATTTTTATTTATTTATTTTTATTTATTTATTTTTATTTAAGTATTTTCATTTATTTATTTATTTATTTATGTATTTTTATTTATTTTTTATTTATTTATTTATTTTTATTTATTTATTTATTTTTATTTATTTATTTATTTTTATTTATTTATTTTTAATTATTTATTTATTTTTTTTATTTTTATTTACTTGTTTATTTTTATATTTATATTTTTTTACTTATTTATTTTTATTTATTTATTTGTGATTATTAACTATTTTTATTTATAAATTTTTTTATATCATTTATTTATTTATTTTTATTTTTTATTTTTATTTTTATTTATTTATTTATCCTTTGTTTTTTATCATTATTTTTATTTATTTTTTATTTTTATTTATTTATTTATTTTTATTTATTTATTTATTTATTTTATTCATTTATTTTTCATTTTTTTATCTATTTATTTAAATTTTATTTATTTAATTTTTATTTTTATTTATTTTTTATTTTTATTTATTTACTTATATATTTATTTTAATTTATTTTTAAATTTTTTCATTTATTTATTTTTCTTTGTTTTTATTGAGTTATTCATTTTATTTTATAGATTTTTTAAATTATTTATTTATTTATTTACTGCTATTTATATATTTTTTATTTCTCATTTTTATTCATTTATTTAATTAATTTTTTATTTAATATTTATTTATTTATTTTTATTTTTTATTTATATTTGTTTACTTTTATTTATATATTGATTTTTATTTATTTGTTATTTATTTATTCATTTATTTTTATTTATTGATTATTTTTATTTATTTTTTATAAATTTATTTATTTGTTTTTCTCTATTTATTTATTTTTTTTATTTTTATTTATTCATTTATTTATATTTACTTATTTATTTTTATTTATTTATTCTTGTTTATTTACTTATTTACTTTTATTTTTATTTAATCTTAGTTATTTATTTTATTTATTTATTCATTTTTTATTTTGTTTTTATTTATTTATATATTTTTATTTATTTATTTATTTGTTTATTTTTAATTTTTTTATTTTTATGTATACATTTATTTATTTATTTTATTTATTTTTATTGATTTTTATTTGATATTATTTTTATTTATTTATTTATTTTATTCATTTATAATATTTATTTAATTTATATTTATTTACTTTTATTAATTTTTTTACTTATTTATTTTTAATATTTAGTTACTAATTTTTTATTTTTATTTTTATTTTTATTTTTTTTATTTATTAATTTATTTTTATTTATTTTATTTATTTATTTATTTATTTTTATTTCTTTTATTTATGTATTTATTTTTATTTTTTATGGATTTTTATGTATTTTTATTTATTTTTATTCATTTTTATTTATTTCTATTTATTTATTTTCATTTATTTTTTTTATTTATTTTAACTTATTTTTTATTTATTTATTTTGACTAATCTATTTATTTTTGTTTATTTCTTTTAATTTATTTTAATTAATTAACTATTTTTTTATTATTTTTATTTATTTTTTATTTATTAATTTTTATTTATTTTTTAATTTAGTTTATTTTTAATTATTTATTTTTATTTAATTTTTTTTTATATTTATTTGTTCATTCTTATTTATTTTTATTGATTTATTTTTATTAATTTAATTATTTTTATTGATTTAATTGTTTTTCTTTATGTATTTAGTGATATTTATTTATTTACTTAATTTTTTTTATTTGTTTTATTTATTTTTATTTATTCATTTTTATTTATTTAATTTTTTAGTTGTTTGTCTATTTATTTATTTATTTTTATTTATTTACTTTATTTATTTATATATTTTAATTTTTTATTTATTTTCGGTTATTTTTTTTTTTTTCATTATTTAATTTTTTGGTTTTTTACTTATTTATTTTTATTTATTTATTGTTATTTATTTATATATTTTTATTTATTTATTTCCTTTTAATTATTTTTTTTATTTAAGTTATTTAATAATTTTTTTATTTATTTGGTTTTTTATTTATTTATTTGTTATTTATTTATTTTTATTTTTATTTAGTTATTGGTTTTTTTTATTTTTTAAAATTTATTTATGTATTTTTATATATATTTCTATTTATATATATTTATTACTTATTTTTATTTATTAATTGATTTTTTATTTATTTATTTTTATTTATTTATTCTTATTTTTTTTTTATTCATTTAATTTATTTATTTTTTATTTTTATTTATTTTTATTTTTATTTATTTTTTTATTTATTTATTTTTTATATTTATTTTTTCTCGTTGAATTTTTATTTATTGAATTATTGATTTATTTTTATTGATTGGTTGATTTTATTTATTTATTTATTTACTTATTTAACTCCATTTATATATATATTTTTTTTATGTTCATTTATTATTGTTATTCAATTATTTATTTTTATTTATTTATTTTTATTTATTTAATTATTATTTATTGTTTATTGTTGATTTTTTATTTATTTATTATTTTATTTATTTATGTTTGTTTGTTTATTTTTTATTTAAGTTTATTTATTATGTATTTGTTTAAATTTTTTTATTTATGTTTATTTATTTATTTTTATTTATTTATTATTATTTATTTATTTATTTATTGATTTATTTTTATTCATTTATTTAATTATATTTATTTATTTATTTATTTATTTTTGTTTATTAATTTTTATTTATTTATTTCTATTTATTTTTCTATTTTTGTTTATCTTTTATTTATATATTTTTATTTATTTTTCTTTATTTTTATTTATTTATACATTTATTTTTTTTATTCTTATTTATTTGTTTTTATTTATTTTTATTTATTTATAATTATTTATTTTATTTATTTATTTTTATTTTCTTTTATTATTTTTTTCATTTATATTTATTTTTTCATTATTTTTTTATTTATTTATTTTGTTTATTTATTCTTATATATTTTTATTTACTTATTTATTTATTAATTTTTATTTACTTATTTATTTTTTATTTGTTTATTTATTTATTTTTATTTATTCTTTATTTATTTATTTTGATTGATTGATTTATTTATTTTTATTTGTTTATTTATTTATTTTTATTTATTCTTTATTTATTTATTTTGATTGATTGATTTATTTATTTTTATTTATTTATTTTTGTTTATTTATTTATTTTTATGTATTTATATTTATTTATTTTTGTTTATCTATTTATTTTTAATTATTTATTTTTATTTATTTATTTTTATTCAATTATTTTTACTTACTTTTATTTTTTATTTTTATTTTTTTTATTTATTCATTTATTTATTGATATTTATTTTTTTATTTATCTTTACTTTATTTTTATTTTTTTATTTATTTTTATATTTATTTTTATATTTATTTATTTATTATTTTTAATTTTTTTATTTATTTATTTCTTTATCTTTTATTTTTTTATTTTGTTATTTTATACTTTTTTATTTCCTTATTTTTTTATTTTTTTATATTTTATTTTTATTTTTTTATTTTATTTTTATTTTCTATTTTTTTATTGTATATTTTTTAGTTTTTTAGTTTACAATTTTATTTTTTATGATTTTTTTCTTATTTTTTTTTTATTTTCAAATTTTTATTTCTTTTTATTTATTTTTATTTATTTTTATTTATCCATTTTGATATAATTTTATTTTTATTCATTTTTATATAATTTTATTTATTTATTTTTATTTATTTTTTTATTTTTATTTATTTTTATTTATTTATTTATCTTTATTTATTTATTTTAAATTTATTTTTTTATGTATTTTTGTTCATTTTTTCTTTATTAATCTTTATTTTTTATTTTTATTTATTTATTTTTTCATTTATTTTTATATTTTATTTATTTTTGTTTATTTTTTGTCTCTATTTATTTACTTCAGTTTTATATCCTTTTTTAATTATTTATTTTTATTCATTTACTTTTATTTATTTATTTATATTTATTTACTTTTTTATTTCCTTTTTTTATTTATCTATTTTTGTTTTTTATATCTTTATTTATTTTTACTTATTTATTGATTTTTATTTATGAATTTTTTCATTTATTTATGTCTTTTTATATCTTTATTTAGTTTTATTTATTTATTTTTTATTTATTTTATCTTTTTTATTTTTATTCACTTATTATTTTTATCTATTTATCTACTTTATTTATTTTTATTTAATTAATTTATTTATTTTTTTATTTTTATTTATTTGTTTTTTATTTTTTTATTTTTATTTTATATTTTATCTATTTATTTATTTAATTTATATTTATTTTTTTTTATTTATTTATTTATTTTTTTTTTATTTATTTATTTTATTTATTTATTTTTATTTATTTAGTCATTTATTTATTTTAATTTTCATTATTTATTTGTTTATGTTACTTTTTTATTTTTATTTATTTTTTATTTATTTATTTTTTTAATGCTTTCTTTATTTATTTTTATTCATTTATTTTTATTTATTTATTTATTTTTTTATTTAGTTATTTATTTATTTTTATTTTAATTATTTATTTTTATTTATTTATTTTTATTCAATTATTTTTACTTATTTTTATTTTTATTTTTATTTTTTTTATTTATTCATTTATTTATTGATATTTATTTTTTTTATTTATCTTTACTTTATTTTTATTTTTTTATTTATTTTTATATTTATTTTTATATTTATTTATTTATTATTTTTAATTTTTTTAAAAATAATAAATAATATTTTTTATTTACCTATATTTATTTATTACTTTATTTTTATATATTTTTATTTTTATTTTTTTTTTATTATATTTTTTATTTATTTATGTATTTTATTTATTTATAAATTTTTATTTATTTATTTATTTATGTATTTATTTTTTTATTTTTAATTTATATATAATTATTTATTTAATCTTATTTTATTTTTTCATTTATTTATATATATTTACTTATTTCTCTTTATTTATTTATTACTATTTACTTATTATTATTTTATTCATTTATTTATTTTTAATTATTTTTTTGTTATGAATTTTCAATATTTTATTTTTCTTTATTTATATTTATATTTTATTTATTTTTATTTATTCCTTTATTTATTTTTATTTATTTATTTATTTATTTATTTTATTCTTTATTTTTTAATTTTTTATTTGTGTAAATTTTATTT
>JANJGK010005593.1:17500-25000 GCA_039081455.1 Macrobrachium rosenbergii | reverse complement strand
TATTTTCATTTTTATTTTTATTTATTTTATTTTATTTATTTATTTATTTACTTTTTTGTATTTATTTTATTTTTTATTTATTTATTTATGTTTATTTATTAATATATTTATTTTTTTTATTTATTTATTTATATATTTATTTAATTTTATTTATTCTTATTGATTTTTTAATTTTGGTTTATTATTTTTATTTAATTAATTATTTGTATTTGTTTATTTATTTTATTTATTTATGTACTTATTTAGTTTTTATTCTTTATTTTTATTTATTTATTTTTTTATATATTTTTTATTTTTATTTTTTTAGTTATTTATTTATTTTTATTTTATATTTATTTATTTATTTTTATATATTTATTTTTTTTTATTTATTATTTTTATTTATTTAACTTTTTATTGATTTATTTTTATTTACATATTTCTCTATTTATTTATTTATTATTTAATTTTTTATTTTTATTTATTTTTATTTTATTTTATTTTTTTCTTATTTATTTATTTATTAATTTATTTAGCTATTTATTTATTTTTTTTTATTTGTTTGTTTATTTGTGTATTTGTTTATATATTTTTTTTCTTTATTTACTTATTTGTTTATTTGTTTATTTATTTTTTATTTATTTTATTTATTTATTATTTATTTTTATTTATTTATTATCATTTATTATTTTTATGTATTAATCTATATTTATTTATTTTTATTTATCCATTTTTAGTAATTCATTTATTAATTTATTTATTTAATTTTATTTATATATTTTCATTTATTTTTTTATTTATTTAATTTTATTCATAAATTTTCAGTTATTTATTTACTTTTATTTATTTATTTATTTTCAATTTAGTTATTTATTCATTAATTCTTATTTATTTATCTTAATTTTTTTTATTTATTTTTATTTATTTTTACTTATTTATTATTTTTTAATTATTCATTCTTATCTATATATTTTTATTTATTTACTTTTTTATTTATTTTTTTTATTTTTTTATTAATTTTTTTTTATTTTATTTTTATTTATTTTTATTTTTTATTTTTTTATTTTTATTTATTTATTTTTATATTTATTTATTTTGTTTATTTATTTATTTTTATTTGTTTAATTTCTATTCATTTAATGTCTTTTTTTTATTTATTTTATTTAATTAATTATTTATTTAATTATATTTCTATTTAGTTTTATTTATTTTATATATTTATATTTATTTCTTTATATTTAATTATTATTTATTTTTATTTATTTGTTTGTTTCTATATAATTATTTATTTATTAATTCTTATTTATTTTTTATTTATTTATTAATTATTTTTATTTATTTATTTTTATTTATTTTTATTTATTTTTATTTATGTATTGTTATTTATTTTTATCTTTTTATTTTTATTTATATATTTATTTATTTTATTTATTTATTTTTATTTATTTATTTATTTATTTACTTTTATTTTCGTTTATTTATTTATATATTTTCATTTATTTATTTATTTTCATTTATATTTAATTATTTTTTTTGTTTATTTATTTATTTTTATTTATTTTTATTTATTTATTTATTTTTATTTATTTATTTTTTTTATTGTTTATTTCTTATTTAATGATTTTATTTATTTTTATTTGTTTTTATTATTTATTTATTTATTTATTTATTTATTTTTTATTATTTATTTTTTTATTTATATCAATTTAATTATTTTTTATTAATTTATTTATTTTATTAATTTTATTTATTTATTTATTTACTTATTTATTTAATTTATTTATTTTTATTTTTTTATTTTTATTTATTTATGTATTTATTTTTATTTTTTCATTTATTTACTTTTTATTTATTTATTGTTATTTATTTATTTTTATTTATTTATTTATCTATTTAATTTTTTTAATTATTTATTTATATGTATTTATTTTTTATTCATTTACATTTATTATTTTTTTATTTATTTTTTATTTATTTATTTTTTATTTGTTTATTTAGTTATTTATTCTTTTATTCTTATTTATTGATTTTTACTTTTTTTATTTTTTTATTTTTTATTTATTATTTATTATTTAGTCATTTATATATTTTTATTTTTATCTTTATTTATTTGTTTTTTTTATTGTTCTTTATTTATTATTTTTATTTTTTCTTAGTTAATGTCTTATTTATTATTTTATTTATTTATTTATTCTTATATATGTATTTATTTATTTATTCATTTATTGATTATTATTGATTATTATTGGTTTATTGATTATTACTGATATATTTATTTTTATGTATTTATTTATTTTCATTTATTTATTTATTTTCATTTATTTATTTATTTTCACTTATTTATTTTCATTTACTTATTTATTTTCACTTATTTATTTTTTTATTTTCATTTATTTATTTTTTTTATTTTCATTTATTTATTTATTTTCTTTTAATTATTCATTTATTTTCATTTATTTATTTATTTATTATTTATTTTCATTTATTTATTTATTTATTTTCATTTATTTACTTATTTATTTACATTCATTTATTTATTTATTTTTATTTTTTATTTATTTTTATTTTTGTTAATGATTGTTTATTTATTATTTTTTTTTATTTATTTCTTTTTTGTAATTTATTTTTATTTTTATTTATTTTTTTATTTTATGTATTTATTTTTATTTTTTATCTATATATTTATTTATTTTCTATTTTATTTATTTATCTTATTTATTTATTTATTTATTTATTTATTTATTTATTTACTTATTTATGTTAATTTATTTTTTATTTTTTAGTTATTAATTTATTTTTATTAATTAATTTATTTATTTATTTTTATTTAATAATTTATTTGGTTTTATTTATTTTTACTTTTTAATTTATTTATTTTTATTTAATTATTTATTTATTTTTATTTTTTCATTTATTCATTTTATTTATTTATTTATTTAGTTTAAAATTCATTTATTTTTATTTATATATTATTTATTTGTTTATTTATTTATTTTTAATTAATATTATTTATTTATTTTTATTTTATTTATTTATTTATTTTTATTTATTTATTTATTTTTAATTATTTAATTTTATTTTTTATTTAATTATTTTTATTTATTTTTATTTATTTACTTATTTTTTTCTATTATTTATTCTTATTTATTTATTTATGTATTTATTTTTTATTTATTTATTTTTTATTTATTTTATTTGTTTATTTATTTATTTATTTTTTTGTTTATTTATTTATTTAATTATTTTTAATTATTTAATTGTTTTTATTTATCTGTTTATTTTTTATTTCTTTACTGTTATTTATTTTTATTAATTTTTTATTTATTTATTTATTTTTATTTATTTTTTATTTATTTATATTTATTCATTTTTATTTATTTATTTTTTTTTTTTTTATTTATTCATTTATTTTTTATTTATTTCTTCTTGTGTATTTATCTATTTTTATTCTTATGTAATTTAATTTGTTTAATTTATTTTATTTATTTATATACTTTTATTTATTTCTTTTTTATTTATTTATTTATTTTTATTTATATATTTATTTTTATTAATTTTTTTAGTTATTTATTTTTATTTCTATTTTTGTTTGTTTATTATTTATTTATTTTAGTTTATTCATGTATTAATTTATTTTTATTTTATTTTATTTATTTATTTATTTTTATTTATTTAATAATTATTTATTTTTTATTTTTATTTATATTTTATTTATTTTCCTTGATTTATTATTGATTTATTTATGTTTATTTATTTTTCATTTATTTTTTAATTTTAATTTTGTGTTTTTATTTTTATTATTTTTTACTTATTTTTCTGTTTTTATGTAATCATTCATTTTTATTTATTTATTTTTTATTTTTTTTTTTATTTAATTTTTTTATTTATCTTTATTCATTTTTTTTATTTTTAATTTTTTATTTATTTATTAATTTCTATTTATTTATTTTATTTATTTTTAATCTATTTTTTATTATTTTATTAATTTGTTTATTTTAATTTTATTTCTTTCTTTATTTATTTTTATTCATCTATTTTTATTTATTTATTTTTTTTATTTCAGTGTTTTTATTTATTTATTTATTTTTGTTTACTTATTTGTTTATTTTTATTTTTTATTTATTTTTATTTATTTTTACTTATTCATTTTTAATTACGTATTTTTATTTATTTTTTATTTATTTATATATTTTTATTTCTTTATTTATTTTAATTTATTTATTTTATTTGTTTATCTTTAATTTTTTTTTATTTGCTTATTTTTAATTACTTATTATTTTTATTTATTTATCTAATTTTTTGTTTATTTATTTTTATTTATTTATTTATTTTTTTTATTTTTTTTATTTATTTATTTATTTATTTATTTATTTATTTATTTATTTATTTATTTTTCTTTAATTATTTAATTTCTTATTTATATTTATTTATTTTTTTATTTTTATTTATTTATTTACTTATATTTTTTTTACTTTTATTTATATATTTTTTCATTTATTTAGTCATTTATTTTTTTTACTTTCATCTTTATTTATTTATTTTTTTATTTAGTTTTATTTATTTTTTGTCTCTTTATTTATTTTTTATTCATTCATTTTTATTTACTTATTTATTTATTTATTTAATTTTTATTTTATTTTTATTTCCTTATTTTTTATTAATTTTTATTTATTTATTACTTTATTTTTTTATTGTTTTTATTTATTTTACTTTGTTTATTTATTTATTTATTTATTTATTTATTTTAATTTATTTATTGTCATTTATTTATTTATTTTATTTATTTATTAATTTTTATTTTTTAATTTTTATTTATTATTTTTTATTTATTTATTTTTAATTGTTTATTTATTTTTTATTTATTTTTTATTTTTATTTATTTATATTTGTTTATTTACTTTTATTTATTTATTTTTATTAACTTATTATTTTTATTTATTTATTTAAATGTTTTATTTATTCCTTTTTATTTATTTATCTATTTATTTATTTTCATTTTCATTTTTGTTCATTTATTTTTGAATTTTTTTTTATTTATATAAATTTTATTATAATTTTTTTTAAATTTATTTTTATTTACTTATTTATTTTTATCTGATTATTTGTTTTTGTTTATTTTTATGCGTTTAGTTAATATTTTATTTTTATTTTTATTTTTTTCTTTTATTTTATTTCTTTTATTTATATTTTATTTAATTATATTTTGTTTATTTATTTATTTTTATTTACATATTTTTATTTATTTATTTTTATTCATTTATTTATTTAATAATTTTTATTTATTTATTTATTTTTATTTATCTTTATTTTTTATTTGTTTACTTTTATTTGTTTATTTTTATTCATTAACTTATTTTATTCATTTATATTTTATATATTTATTTACTTATTTTTAATTTTTATTTATTTTTATTTATTCATTTATTTTTATTTATTTATTTTTATTATTTATGTATTGTTATTTATTTATTCTTCTTTTTTATTTTTATTTTTATTTGATTTTAATTTTTATTTATTTTGTATTTATTTTTTATTTATTTATTTACTTTTATTTATTTATTCATTTATTTTTATTTATTTTTATTTATTTTTTATTTTTATTTATTTCTTTATTTATGTTTATTTATTTATTTTTTGGGGAGTTTTATTTATTTTTAATTATTTGTTTACTTATTTATTTATTTATTTATTTTATATTTTTTATTTTTTTCATTTATTCTTATTTATTATTTTTATTTATTTATTTTATTTATTTTATTTATTTTATTTATTTTATTTATTTTATTTATTTTATTTATTTATTTATTTATTTAATTTTTATTTGTTTATTTATTTTTATTTAATATTCAGTTATTTATTTATTTTTATTTCTATTTTTATTTATTTGTTTATTTTTATTTATTTATTTTTATTTATTTATTTATTAATTTTTTTATTTATTTTTTTATTTATTTATTCATTTATTTATTTGTACTTATTTAATATTTTATTTATTTATTTATTTTTTATTTATTTTCATTTTATTCATTTATATTTAATTTTTTTCATTTATTTATTTTTATTTATTTTTATTTTATGTACTTATTTTTATTTATATATATTTTTTTATTTATCTATTTTTATTTATTCATTTATTTTTATTTTATTTACTTATTTTTATTTATTTATTTTAATTTATTTGTTTTTATTTATTTATCTATTTATTTATTTATTTATTTGTTTTGATTTTTATGTATTTTTATTTATATATTTACTTATTTTATTTATTTGTTTTATTTTTTTATTTTATTTATTTGTTTTTATTTAATTACATTTATTTATTTATTTTTAGTTTTAGTTTTTTTATTTATATATTTTTATTTATTATTTATTTCTTTTTTTACTTATTTTTATTATTTTAATTACTTATTTACTTTATTTGTTTATTCGTTTATTTATTTATTTATTTATTTCTTTATTTATTTATCTATTTTTATTTATTTATTTTTATTTGTTTTTATTTATTTAATTTTATTTATTAATTTTTATTTAATAATATATTTTTATTTATTTATTTTAATTTATTTATTTTTATTTACCAATTCATTTATTGGTTTTTAATTATTTTAATTTATTTAGTTATGAATAATTTCATTTTGTTTTTATTTATTTATTTATTATTTATTTATTTTTTTACTTTATTTATTTTTTTGTATCTGTTTATTTATTTGTATTTATTTATTAATTTATTTTTATTTATTTATTTTCATTTATTTATTTTATTTTTATTTTTATTCATTTATTGATTTATATATTTATTTATTTTTATTAATTTAATTATTTTTATTTATTTCTTTATTTAATTTTATTTATTTATTTTTATTTATTTTTATTTATCGATTTTTACTTATCTATTTTTATTTATTTTTAAAATTTATTTTTATATATTTACTTTTATTTTTTATTTATATATTTTTATTTATTTATTTTCTTTTATTTATTTATTTATATTTTTTTTATTTGTTTATTTATTTATTTATTTTTATTTATTTATTTTTATTTTTATTTTTATTTATTAAGTTATTTATTTATTTATTTTTATTTTTATTTATATTTATTAGGTTATTTATTTATTTATTTATTTTTTTATATTTTTTAAATTTATATTTATTTAGTTATTAGTTTTATTTTATTTTATTTATTCATTTTTGATTATTTATTTTTTATTTATTTATTTATTTCTATTTATTAATTGATTTATTTATTTTATTTATTGATTGATTTTTTATTTATTTATTTTTTATTTTTTATTATTATTTCTATTTAATTATTTTTATTTTTTATTTAATTTTTATTTATTTTTAGTTATTTATTTTTATTTCTGTATTTATTTTAATTTTTTTAAGTTTATACATTTTTAAAAATTTTATTTATTTATTTTTTATTTATTTAATTTTTTATTTATCTATTTGTTTATTTGTGTTCATTTATTTATTTAATTTTTTTTTATTTACTTACTAGTTATTTTTATTTGTTTATTTT
>JANJGK010005592.1:12500-44681 GCA_039081455.1 Macrobrachium rosenbergii | reverse complement strand
TGAATGTCACACGCAAATGACACAACCCATTCTGTACTCTTTGCGGAAGAGCAGCAATCTGGTCAAAGCGTGCACGCTACTTAGCATAAGATGAGCAAAAATTCCCAAAAGAGCGGCAAAGGCAGCTGCATCGAGCTAATTCAAGTATTTTTCATGAGTTGCGCGAAGCAGCTATCAAAGACGGTGACATTGTTACGTCCACCTGCTTTACCGATTTATGAGATTTTGATGACGAAACCTTTACGTTCTGGGAAATGGAAGTAGGTACCACCCATAATCTTCCCCCTACATGATTACTTTGTGAAAAATGAATCCCCCGTTGGGAGCTGCTTTTACCACGTAGCTCATAGCTGATGTTAGTCACTAACCTTAATGCTATTCAAGCACGTCTAAGCTTGTTCGTCTAATTTTGTAGGTAATTTTACTGAAATATCTTCAACCACGAAGGAGTTGTGATGAGAAAGTAACCGTGATACAAACACACACACATACATACTGACGGACGGAAGGACGATCTCCATTCAGGCACATCTACGCAAGACCGTTTACCTTTCCACAACGTTAACTGAAATCCATACAAGCATGCAAGATGAATTGCAATGACAAGTTAACCGTGACAAACAGACATACGGAAGAACAAAGAAACACAATACTGGCTAACACTTGTCGATAAGGGGCTAAACAAGCAAAGTAATAAAAGTGACGAGATATACGAAAAATATATATATATATATATGAGTGAACATCTGTTACTTATCATTAGGAATTTAGACGGGCAAGGAAAATTGTGAGATCGGAACTGAGAGGCTATTTAACAAAGTACCCCCAAATTCTGCATGATTCTTGGTGTTATCTCAAAATGTTCAACAAGCGTTGCTTTCTTTCACAGGAACATGCAGCATCCCTACTAAACTCACAACATCCAGTAACTCTCTCTCTCTCTCTCTCTCGTGCTGCTGATTGCTTTGTATGACAGGAAGCAGTTTCATCCTAATGTTTGTCTGAGATTATTTTTGCCGAATACCATATTTTATGAAACAAAAAATATTTAGAACTTGATTCGTATAAAATGTATCCAATTACTATTAATTTTGTTCTAAAATTACAAGGGGCCTTGGTGCAAATCAACAACTGAGGAATATTTCGTTACGCCGATGACCTGTGACATTTTATTATCAATGAAAGTATCTAAATATATTTATATATATATGCATATGTATATGTATATATATTATACGAGTATATATAAAATATATATATATATAATGTATATGTGTATATATATATATATATATATATATATATATACCATATACGTATTTCTCTTTAATTTGCATTCAGATTCATATTTTTCAATTAGTTTTTGACTGAACTCGACAAAAATTGAAGTGAGGTTCCACTGTAAATCAAGTGTAATCCTGAAGAATGCCATAAGTTAAAGGCTGAAACAGGGTCGCTTGGCTTCAAATGAATAAACTGAACAACTTATTAGCATTTTTTTTGTCCAACAATAAGAGATTTCACCCTCGAGGATTGGCGAAAGTAATATAAATATTGGAAATGTTGCCAGAAAGTTGCAGATGCAAAATGCACATTCAAACCTGCTTATAATACAATGCCGGTAAATAAAATAAATATGCAAATACAAACATACACACACAATATATATATATATGTATATATATATATATACATACATATATATATATACACATATATATATATATACATACATACACACACACACACACACACACATATTTATATATATATATATATATATATATATATATATATATATATATATATATATATATATATATATATATATATATATATATATATAAAATGTTTGTGTGTGTGGTTGTGTACTCGTGTGTTTGTGTGTGCGACTGAGTGTGAAGTCAAGCTTAGAAGGGCAGCAGAGGCTTTTCTGATAAGATCGGAATTCTATTTGACCAAAGTGGGTCTTAACGGCACTCTAACGAAGACACCCACCCACTTCAACAAATCGCCCCAGAGGAGGAGGAGGAGGAGGAGGAGGAGGAGGAGGAGGAGGAGGAGGAGGAGGAGGAGGAGGAGGAGGAGGAGGAGGAGGAGGAGGATTGAAAATGTATGGAAGGGGGTGAAACGATGTGGGATGAAGGATAAAGCTCCCTATTCTCATGGGGAAAAAAATAACGGAACAAAAGAACCATTTTCATCAATAATAATAATAATAATAATAATAATAATAATAATAATAATAATAATAATAATAATAATAATAATAACAGCAAGAAAGCCTTCAATAATGATGATAATGCGAGATGAAAAAAGCGCGCTCATAGATTTAACTCTTCAGATAGAAAAAAAGAGAGAAGTACAGAAGACATAGGCATCTCCCACAAATGGAGTGTTGCACATTTCACATCTCAGCATACTTAAGGGCTGCCTTAGGGCAAAAGTCGGCGCTGGCACATGGGCGGCGAACTCTAAACCAACCTCCACCACAGGACGGTCGAGGTTTAGAAAACCGAACGAGAGAATGACCACTCCATCCAATGCTCCTTTGGGTTCTTTCTCCTGGAAATCTCCCCGAACAAGACGTAGTTCTCCGATCCAGTATCGCAAATGCCATGAATATCGGAAAACATTTTGGAATAGCTCATGGAGTATTTGGAAAGCCATTACAGAAGCCATTTCACTTTTTCTTCAGCTATCTCAGTTTATGATCCAGGCAGCGATGATCTTAAAGATAACAAATGCAATGGAAATGCAGAAATACTGCTAACAATAAGGATATTTTACTAGTAAAATGAAGACAATTTTACTGACACATTTAAACCAAATATTTTCTTGGAGTCAAATTAGGTTTACTTCCTAGTAAACACAATGGACGTACACATAACTCACAAACCACGTAAACACCAACTGGCACAAATGTAGGCAAACAGGCATTCTAACGAAAATATGCAGTATAAATACAGATATATCCAAAACACGCGGACAAATTATAAATACAGCATAATCTCAGCATAAGCCATTTTAACTACAATTTTCTGCGAATTAGCCGCCTGTGAGCTAAAAGTTAATGTGTTTGAAATTAAACGTTTTATTTCCTTGATCAAAAGGCTGGCTTCAAAAACAGAGAGAGAGAGAGAGAGAGAGAGAGAGAGAGAGAGAGAGAGAGAGAGAGAGAGAGAGAGAGAGAGAGAGAGAGAGAACCAATTCCAAAGGCGAGATGACTTTCGACATTCCAGCCGTATTCCACTTGCACCGTATTGTTCACTCATCTTTCCACGCTATCCATTTAATCCAGGGGTAGTTTGCACACTGCAACCCGGATATCAAGATACGGAAGAAATTCGACACCAATGGAAATCTTGTATTCTCTTGCGCGTAAACGAATGAATAAATGAATGTCTGAAATGGGGAAGGAGATATCCCGGCGTCTGCACCAGGTCCTTCATATCCCGGCCAAAACTGAGGTCAGGTCTTGTGTTTCAACAAAGCAATAGCATTAGCATTAACTCTTTCGGATTGAGTTACTCATTCTTCTACATGTCATACCATGAACTTCGGTCACTTACAAATAGAATATGGAAAGTTTACTGTAACAATACAACGTCTTAAAAGTTAGGGCGATGAAATTCATGAGGCAATTAAAAAAAATTCTCTAAGTAATGATAGAAAAGATTTGGTGATGACTTTTCGAATAGTAAAAGTAATATTATATGAATTCTGATAGCTTCAAAGAAAATGTAAATATATACAATTAATACTAATGGAACGAGCGGAGATTTTATAAAAAAAAAAAAAAAAAGGCAAAGGAATTGAAAGAAAGAAGCCTCTGAACTGGAAAATGACGATCATCCT
This sequence comes from Macrobrachium rosenbergii, assembly GCA_039081455.1. NCBI lineage: Eukaryota > Metazoa > Arthropoda > Malacostraca > Decapoda > Palaemonidae > Macrobrachium > Macrobrachium rosenbergii. The sequence continues at coordinate 40,823 of JANJGK010005592.1, read as the reverse complement.
GTGAGCATACCAAGATGAAAATAAACTAATAGGAAAAAGGGCTCTTTTGTCACTTAAGTTAAGGATGATCACGCTCACTATTACGCTCCCTAAAGAAATTTCTAAATGGCCGGAATGAAACTTTACAAAAAAAATACATAAAAGAGCAGAAGAATACAAAATGCAATTAACGTCAACCGTACACCAATGTTCTTTTGAATATTCTGCATATTCCATATACTTAACTCTTCTAAGAGGTTAATCTGTCGCTTCCTAAGTTATAGCTCCGTTTAAAAAAATCCCATCTCCTTCCCTTTTCAAATACAGTTACTGCATCCCTTACTTTTTCATATCTGGTTAATAGTTCCGTCGCTCTCGGCACATAACACTAAGCAACATTTACATAGTTACGCTTATATTATTGTTGACAATTAGACAAGGAAAAATGAGAGAGAGAGGAATATAACTTAAAGCCAGGCAATAATCTCAAGACTTCAGATCTCATGTGCAAATTCATGTCATAAGACCGTAACTGACAACAGACACGCACGAATTACGCTCAGTCTTCATTACGGTACAATAGCTTCACTGTAGGAAAGTAATTTCCAGCGACATTTGGGCCCACATCTGAACAATCCATGCAAATCATATAATTCAGATTAACGCCGTGGACGACAGCGTCAAGACCCACAACTGAGATCAGTAAATTTCAGCAGCCAGCAAACCCATTCTTGGTCTAATCAGTATGACGTCCATTATACTGTAGTTATTAACTTAAAAACACTGACTCTCGGAAAGGTCAAACGTTCAAATATCATGGCATCAACGTTGCGGCGATTAGGATGTCAATCACCTTCAATGAAATATCCAAGTATTTTTAGAACCAACTCTTTTCCTCTGCCGATTAACGATATGTTGTTTGTCGAACAAAATGATTAAAGCTAGTTTTTAATTATAATAATTATAATCCAGTACAACATTTTACGGGCGAGTGAATACCATTTCAGAGAGAGAGAGAGAGAGAGAGAGAGAGAGAGAGAGAGAGAGAGAGAGAGAGAGAGAGAGAGAGAGAGAGAGAGAGACTACTTATTGTGTCTAATAACCTGTCAATAGTTTTGAAAACTGTAAGTAATGGAAAAAAACGCGTCTGAATTTATGTATGTCGTAAATAAACGTAACTTACACATTACGGTGCCTTACTTGGATGAAAAGCAAATGATGACCTCTCACGAATCACCTCGCGAGGTCAGGATAAGCGATATCAACCAGCACAAATTCCAAACTGAAAAGGACTTGAATTATTTATCCTCTAGCACAACTGGAATAATGCTCCTCTAAGGTAAGACAAAAAGCTAAACATGAGACAGGAAGTCTACACGTTGCTAAACATTCAGAGGGGTTCGTCTTAGATTTTTTTGTGCTGCCTCCACTAGTTCTGCCTTCATTCCCTGATGCAGTCAGGAGCAAGGGTCCAGAGGAGCTAATGATACAAGTACCTAGGGCTACGAGTAAGAAGATAACACTCATTTATTTATCAGTATACAAACAAGCCACGTAGGAATGCAAAAGCAGACGGCCGTCGTGCACTGCATAGGCAGACAGGCAGCGGCAAATCATAAAATATAGCCCCCAAGGGCAGTGTCCTACGTCTCAACTTCAAAACAAAGATTAATTTTCAAACTCGTGACGGTTGCAGCATATGAGTAAGCTACCTGTTTCCTACACAATGCATACAGAGTTACGACGATGACACAAGTGATCAAAGGGAAAAGAAACCGACTGACACAAGCTTAGTCTTAATAACAGTCCTTCACACAAAAATACCATTTCTAAACAATAACTTATTTCTGATGGTGTGAATTCGTTTTAGATTTTTCTAGAGCAGCAACCTCTAGATTACACAGAGCGAAGTTAACTGGGAAACTAACTATAAGCTGAAGCTAAATTTCAGTTAGTTTAGAAGTGTCTAAACTATTGAAAACATCGCTGAAACATGAAGGTCATCAGCATCAGTAAGGAAGGAGTTAAGTGGCCTAGATATTTTAATTAGTATCTAAAAACACATTTTGAAACTAAATTAAAATTTTGCATACCAAATTAGTCACTCATGATGATAATGGAACATTAATATAACAAAAACACACACCATTCATCACCACGAACACACCACCACCACCACTTTAACAGCAATAATGTTGGGGATAAAAGATGACAGCGATGCTGTTGATTAACGTGGCAGCAACAAAAGAACAGAACTCTCCTACTTCTCCTCACAACATCAAGACTAACAAAACATCCAATTCAAACCGCAAATGCCATAAAATCGAGGTCGTCTTTTCAGCAGCTTTGTTCTTTGAAAATGATGATAAAATGTTATGGTCTAAATACTGTGGATATCTATTACCACTGTTCTCTACTGAGGCTTTAGTTGATGTTGCTTCTATCAAGTTTCCATTTAAGAATGCAACGTTGTTAAAACGTCAGCTCCACCGGCAACCACAACCTTTTCTGACCTGAAATAATACACCCTTGGCTCTTCGTTTTCGCCTTCCTGACAACGCAAACAACCGTCAGAAGCTCCTTAAAAATTTGCAGGGAAAAATGATGCCAGCGATTCTTCAAGAACACACTCGGTCGCTTCCATAAATAACCGCCCCCTCCAACCCCGCGGTTCCCTACCCTGATCCAGTCTGTCCACCACCTCCCACCACACCTACCTACCTACCAAGTAATCCCAAACACCCACAACACCCATTCACCTTCACAATCTCCTTCCTACATCAGTCCCCCAGTCTCCTCGAACTCTCCTGCCTTCGCTAATCCTAGCCAAATCCCCACTCACTCCCCAACACCCACTCTACCTCTATACTGGTATATACCCCAAAACCCCCACCCCAATTCTCTCCAAGCACACATTTTCCTTCCATGCTGCAAAAGCCTTCTTCAAACAATCTCCTGTCCCCACCATTAAGCAATTCTATTTCGACATTTACGCACAATAAATCTTTCTCATTCCCGAATAAGTAAAAGATACAAAAAAGTATGCAAAGTCTCTCTGAATATTCGGAACGAATATTCTTTTGGGATCTAACAACCGACGCGGAATTAAATCTCCCAGGAAGGTAAGAGACCAAGATTTAGCTATGGAATGAAATGATTCTGCATTACCAGAGGGACCATTTCCGCACATATTTTGGGAACGTTGACAGTTTCTCGGAACAATTCAATTGAGCGCTGTTTACATGCCAGTAATAGTTTCTTGCACCGCCCTTGGTACTCGCAATCTGTTAATTCATATGCCATACCTGTATATATTTGATATATTGGGTCATCTACTGCAAAAATACACTGACATATACATCAGCAGAGGTACATTTTGTATACATTTAATTAACTGTATTCTGCATAAAAACTATATACAAGCATACACACACACACACACACACACACACACACACACACACACACACACATATATATATATATATATATATATATATATATATATATATATATATATATATATGTAAGTATGTATGTATACACACACAAGGGTCGGAGCTGAGGCTCAAAGTGTACATCATGAAGGAAGTGATAGGACAGGGCATCCTCATCCTTTAACAGTTTATTTTCAACGCCGACGCTTCGCGACGAATTCCAAGTCGCATTTTCAAGGCTATAAAGTATAACTTGGAAACATTAATAATTCAAATTAATTTATCGTGATATACAATGTGTTGTCTAGTTTTAAATGTTTTTACTTCATAAAGAGCTGTTGCCATTGAATATCACCATAAATTAATTTGAGTTATTAATGTTCGCAAATTATACTTTATAGCCTTGAAAATGCGACTTGGAATTCGTCGCGAAACGTCAGCATTGAAAATAAACTGTTAAAGGATGAGGATGCCCTGTCCTATTACTTCCTTCATGATGGGTGTGTGTATAATATATAAATATTATATATATATATATATATATATATATATATATATATATATATATATATATATATATATATATATATATATATATATAATTTCTACTAGTGCCTGACTGCTTCAAGAGGAGCCTGATTTAAAAAAGGCTGCCTTTTGGGTTTTCAGTAAGAATAGTTTGGTGAGGTGCAACCTCAACCCCGCCCAGCCCAACAGATACTTCAGGGGGTTTATGTGCTGACGAGGTATTGAAGTTATGCATTTAAGGCATACAAAGTGTATACAATATAAGACTAAGTTCTACATATTGACAGGAAAATGTAACTAGTTCAATATTATTGCAGAACGGAACATGAACTGAATCACAATTCGTGATGTTTACCTTTTCAAAATATTGCTATCGTGTTAATAGTTACAAGGACTGATTGCTCACACACACAATCACACACATATATACATTTAAATATATAAATATATATAATAATTACACACACATATATATATATATATATATATATATATAATTATATGTATGCATGCATGAATATATTTCCAGTGGAAGGGATTACTTCGAATGCACTTTCGGTCGAATTGCACGCTGCCGTATACCTAGCGATTAACTCAAGCAGTGAGCTTCATCATTATGCCAGGAGCCCGAGCTCATTATCATGCTAATACTTCGTTAGTGACGAAACTTGCCTTCATAACTCTTCGCCCTCTCTCTCTCTCTCTCTCTCTCTCTCTCTCTCTCTCTCTCTCTCTCTCTCTCTCTCTCTCTATCAGCTGAGGACACAGGAAAATGAAAATATCCTGTTTCTATTTCGATCTTTCAATCTAAGTTTTCTCGACTATCCCCCCCCAAAAAAAAAAGTGTCTGCTAAATTTCCGAGCGTCTTAGGTAAATCAATGTTTGTTCAGATCAAACTCTTGAAATGATAGTATTAGAAGCAGAGTTCAATCATGCAAGAATGTTACCGGGCCTTCAGCTACAAATATGTAGGTTCTGATTCCCATTCATTCTTCAATTTAGTCACTTAGCTATTAATGTTTCATAAATGTCTTTTATTTATTTATTTCATTAATCGATACATAGAACATTTTGTCTAATTCTTTAACAATAAATCGCTTATCCAACCCTTTACTAACTCACACTTCCTTTCTTGTATACTTCCACCTACTCATCAGTTCATTTAAACACTGATTCAACAATCATTATCATACACGACTTCACAGCGACTGCATGAGGCTCATCCGTCAACGAATAAATTTCTGTAAACAGATAATTACAACAACAATAATATTCATACTAAATAACAAAAATAAAAAAAAATATAATGACACCATTAATAATGACCACTTGTTCATATGACTCCTCTGCGAGCTGAGTAAAAATAGTCTTCCTTACTGAGGAATCTATGAAATATGTGTGTGTGTTTGTGTGTAAAACTAGAAAAATAATTTTGTTAGAAGGCGGGCATATTTGCCGCAAAATAATGAATTCAAGAAGTTACATTTACGCTTAGGTCTGACGGAAACAAAGCGAAATGAGAGAAATGCAGCCGAACAGGCCAGACCCCGAAAGAAGAGTACGGCACCTCTAGAAATAAGGACCTCGAAAAGCATAAACGAATTAAACATAATGCATAAGCCTTAGGCGATCAATTCTGAGTCATGAAAAACGTTCTGTACCTCTCCGTTACTCAGATTCCGTCTAACTGGATACCCGTTCTTTCCTGGCTTTATTACAAATTATAACATGAACATTGCCTCTGCTGTTGGCTTTACAGGGGCACCTCAACTTCACTAATGAGCTTTCGAAAATGTCATGACGCTGATATCAAATGCTAGGTGTGCGAATTACGAGAAAACCTCGGCTTTTGTTGAAGGTTCTACAAATAATATCAAAATTAACATTGACCTGTTATTCTATAATTGTTATCTCTCGTTCTGAGTAGGGGCAAGGGGTGGTTACTTATTATTACTAGAGAAGGAAGGGGTTGCTACCTCCTGTATGCAAGTAAGGCTTGCTTCCCTCTTATTAAAGAGGCGACACTAGTATCCCTATGATTTGAGATGTAAGGGTCATTTCCCTCTATGTAAAAGTGAAACGCGTTTTCCTCAAATACCAGGGAAACGCTATTATTAGCGAGGTATCTGCTGCTACTTTTTGAGTAGAGGCAAAACATGTTTCCCTGTTTTGAGAGAGGTACGTCCTACTTTTCTCTAAGAAGAGGGTAAGGAATGTTTCACTCTTTGGGGGTTAGGGCTACAACCATCTCAGTAAAGACATGTTTCCCCTCTGGTTATAGTTGGGGGTTACTTACAGCTGCGTAGAGGAAAGGGTGTTTCCTTGGCATTATAGAGGTAAGATGCTCTTCCTTCTGAAGGGTAGGTAAGGAGTGTTTTTCTCTTATTAAGGGCATTGAGTACGTCCAGTGAGTGGAGGAAAAATATGTTTCTCTCTTCTTAGGGGTAGGGAGTACTTCCTTCTGAGAAGAGGTAAGGCGTACTGCCTGTGATTCGAGATGCACAGGCGACGGCTGTGTTAAAGAAAGGTGGTTTTCTTTTATTAAGATTAAGGATTACTGCCTTCTGAAAGGGGCAAAATGCATTTCCCCGACTAAAGACTGAAGGATACGTCCTTGTGAGTAGATGCAAATGGCGTCTCTCTGTAATCAGAGAGGTGTGGGCTAGCCTTCTGAGTAGAGTCGAATGCTGTATCCTCTGGAAAAGAGGGAAAGGAGTATTTTTTAGGGAGCTTGATTATTTCCATCGGAGAAGAGGATGGGATTATTTTCTTGGTGAGAGAACGAGGATATATCCAGGAAGGAAGGAGGCATGAGAGTGATATTTCCCTTGGGTAAAAGCGAAGGGCTAATTCTTTGGATGAAATTAGGAAGATCTTGAAAGTGAAAGGGACTACTTTCTGGTGGGAAGCGTAGTTGCCTTATGCTGGTGGGGCGACTATTTCCTCGGATGTAGGGAAGTGTTCATTTGCAGGAATAAGGTAATTCCATGGGAGGATGGAACTGGCTCTTTACACCCTACAAGGAGACCAATTCTTTTCGGAGGTGGGATGGAAGAGAAGTTTTGAGGGGAGGGAGGAATGTTGTCGCAGCTGAAAACTGCAACCACATTCCGCTCTTACAATTGTACATAATTTCTCTTAGGGCGAGAAACCAATATGATGAAAGGAAAAATCAGATTCGACAAAAAGTAACAACATACAGATATGGGTGAGCCCTTCGGGAAATACGGGCAAACAATGAAAACGATAAAAACAAACCAACTATGGTTTCTGTTACCGTATTCACTTAAGGAGTGAAGGTAGAACATATTCATTTACGAAGCTTCTGTGAGCTGGATATGTCAATGTATACATCTCCAATACTCTCAATAAGGAGGAATGTATACATTTCCGTTACTGACTCAAAAGGAAAATACACTGTTAACGTACGCCTAATGCATGTAAAATGATACAAACACAACAAAATACATGGCTCGCGTGTGTAGGTGTTATATAAAGTCTTAAGTCGACAAAATAAACATGACGACATCCAAAAAGACGTAGATATATGCGACAACCACCACAAACCGGCCGCACCTGGAATCCTAATTCTTTGGTGGCCGTAACAGCAGATCTAAGTATTTCCATCCTTGGAGAAAATGTATCCTAACAATTGCCACTTGAGGGCTTGTGTAGACCACCTCCATGCTTCTAGCAGTGTATTGATCCAGCGTTAAGCTACCACTACCACCACCCCACTACTAACACCAGCAGCAACAAAACCACCTCCTGCAATAGTAGGGGGAATGCAAAGGAAGTTGGAAGAGGTAGCACCACCATCACCACCACTACCCGCTTCTCCAATAGTAAGGGTAGAGGAAGGGGAAGAACACCATACCGTCAATTCACCAACACTTCTATAAACTGAAGGGGGAACGGGAGGGGAGGGAGGGGAAGGGGAAACGAACACTATCTCGCCATTCTCTCCCGGAGTCGGAGGAAAGGGAGGGAGGAAAACTACTTTCAACACTTGGGGTGGGGGAAGGGACAAAAAGGCAGCGAGTGAGTAATACCTCCCTCCCTACACCAAAGCATTGTAGCTATTGTGGTAAAAACAAACTATGTCAATTACAGGAGTCAGATTGGAAGAACGCAGCTGGAAAAAACCAAAGAAAGCTTAAAAAAAAAAGAATAAGGAAGCATTTAATCGAGTCTCCGCCACACAGACGTTAACTCCTTTCGAAAAAACAGTATTCTCATATTCATCCGCTAAAGAAAATTGCTAATACAAAAAGTAAAATAAAAATGCAAATAAAAAATCCATTGAAATAAGAGAAAATGAACAAAGTATCGTGCTAAAATCTCAAAAGCGCAAACACAAAGAACATTTGGACTTGTTATTAAGAGCTCAGGCATTATAATTACCATGATCATCTGACATTATCTCACTTCAGAGTGTGACGAGAAGGAAAATGACCTCAGGATATTTTATAAATTTAGAAAAGAGTCCCGAATGCACCGGATGAAATAATCACGACAGCTAATGAAATGACTAAATTCAAAGAACTAACTTCTTCAACTACTAAATAGTTCCGTACATGGTGATGTCTTCAGAAAAGAACAAAAGGCGGCAGTGACTAAGTTCTCCAAATGCAACCGCCGGCTCAAAGATGCTGCCTAGTTGCCAAAATGCCACCTATAGGCCCGTCCATTTAAATTCCAGGAACGCGTCGTTCGCCCTAATCGTGAACAAACACTTGTGTACAATGAATTTAAAGCCTCACTCACTCCAGCCGATGCTGAGAGAGAGGGAGAGAGTAATAAAACTGAGTTACGGCCAATCGTAAAATCAGTTTAAAATTCTTATTCATTACTTCATGAGAGAGAGAGAGAGAGAGAGAGAGAGAGAGAGAGAGAGAGAGAGAGAGAGAGAGAGAGAGAGAGAGAGAGAGAGAATTTACAATCAATTGTAAATTCAGTTTTTAACTTTTTCATTAGGTCAGAGAGAGAGAGAGAGAGAGAGAGAGAGAGAGAGAGAGAGAGAGAGAGAGAGAGAGAGAGAGAGAGAGAGAGAGTAATCTGGCGAACAATTAATGACCTTAAAAGATCACTGGTCTATCAAACAGTGTTACCCAAAAGCGCTGATATTGGCTATTATTGTACTTCTCTTTGTTATTTCTCGTCCATACTTTCACATCATTCAAGTCGAAGCTGCAAGACAGTCTCTTAGTTGGGACTCCTAACAACAATTCCTTCTTCTTAACGCTTTGCCTCAACCAAACAACGCGGTGGAAACTGTTTAATGATTTAGCACCATTACGACTATTCTTCTACTTCACAAAAGATTTATTTCACCATTATTTCTGATCCTTTTCCCCTATAAATGTTTCTAACGTACCATTTGCTTTCCATAATCAACTCATCTTCCAAGTTTTTTATTTACATTTTCGACACACATTACACATACACCGAATATATATATATATATATATATATATATATATATATATATATATATATATATATATATATATATATATATATATATATATATTATATGAATACACATGCATACATTATTTATACATATATACAGTATATGTATATATAAATTATATATATATATATATATATATATATATATATATATATATATATATATGTATATATATATATATATATATATATATATATATATATATATATATATATATATATATATATATATATATATATATATATATATATATATATATATATATATATATATATATATGAGGAAAGTGGAACAACGGAGTGCAAAAATTCTGCCCTTTTACATTGAACGGGTTGGTATCGTTCTCGGGTAGCACTCTGCTGGGTCCGTGTTCGATTTTCCGACCGGCCAATGAAGAATTACAGAAATTTATTTCTGGTGATAGAAATTCATTTCTCGTTATAATGTGGTTCAGATTCCACAATAAGCTGTAGGTCCCACTGCTAGGTAACCATGTAAAATATATCTAATCCTTCGGGCCAGTCCTAGGAGAGCTGTTATCAAGCACAGTGGTCTGGTTAAACTAAGGCTACTTAACTTACTTCAAGATATTCTTAAGCAAATTACACACATCATAAAAAGAAGATTGCACAGAAGACTTATTTAAAAAAAAATAAAAAAAAAATAAAACCATATGCGTTCGACGTTATAACATTTGAAATTGGTCTTGAGATGAGGAATCCAAGGCAGTTGTTCCTCATCTGAAGACAAACTTTAATAATTTTTTTCTGTAAAATAGTCTTCTTTTTAATCTTATTTTTATGATATATGCTGTTTGCTTGAGAACGTCTTCAATAAAGGGTTAATGCTATATATTTCGGAGAACAACTGCCTCCCTCTCAAGGCAGGTAAAGAATGAAACAATTACAGAAAAGCAGTATTTATACTAAGAGTTCCAGGGGTCAGCCGCTACGTCAATCCAGCTGACAGCCTCTTAATCTTCTTAATAGCTGGTTGGAGGAAGATATTTTTATCAATAATATCTGAGTTTCAAGCTCCTTTTGAGAGGTTCATCGTATTCCTTTGTTTAATCAGTGCCGATTCTACCATCTGGCTTTTGAACGGACAATTTCCGCTGTAAATTATACGTGACAAATTCCAGTTTATTTTGTGATTATGGTTATGTGGTTAAAAATAGCTGAGCTCTGTTGGTCATACCTTACTGAACGTTTATGTTGTATTAATCTCTGGGGTAGTGATTTGCCTGTAAAACTGATGTAGGATTGGTCACAGTCAAGGCACACGATTTTTTATACTCCTGTCTCTTTGGGGACTGGCTTTTGTTGGACGTTAATTAGGGATTTGGCTATGGTATTTGGGTAGGTAAAAGCGAAAGGGTTCGAGTTTCCAGGTGACTGTGTCAACGTCTCAATACTGTCCAGGTTTAGGACTTGATTTTATTGTTGGGCGTCTCTCTAGTCTTGTTTTGAGGGAGATGGTCGAAGATTATGTTTGCTTTATGGATCGCTTTCTCAATTATATGGTTAGGGTACTTTAAAGATGAAGGCTGCTTGTGGATTAGTTCAATTTCCTTTTTCAGGAAATTCGGGAAGCAAATCCGTAAAGCTCTTAAGAATAAATTGCTGGCTATGCCAGTCTTGATAGAAATGTCATGATAACTAAAATAGTGAATGTATGAAAGTGAAAATGTTGGTTTCTGTATACGGTGAATTTGTATCCTGTCGTGCTCTCCAATTATTAAAAAATCATGAAAAGGAATTTTGTTGTCTGTTTCCCATTCAACTTTGAATTTGAAGCTGGGCACTTATGCATTTAATTTTGAAAGAAATTCGTTGAAATTGCCCCACCTATCATCCCAAAGTGTTAGGATATCATCTATATATCTCATCCACAGCATGTCTTTAGGTTTTATTTCATTTATTATTACAGTTTCAAAATATGCCATGTATAGGTTGGCTAAAACAGGACTTAAGGGACTGCCCATGCTGCACCAGAATTTTGCTTACAGAATGATTCTCTAAATGAAAAGACATTGTTTGATACACATAATTCAACTAACTTTATTTTATCTAGGGCTAGGGGGAAATGATCTGAATTGGGGCTAATTTTTCTCTCAAAAACTGTAGAAAGTCCTGTACTAGTAAGTTTAATTGGCAAAGACAAAAAGAACATTGAACTATTGGAGAAATTTGGAGTCATTAACCCAACACTACCCTACTTTTATGGCCTTCCTAAAAGTCATAAGGATAATTTTCCATTCAGACCTATTATCTAATGTGCCGGAGCTTTCAATTATGTAAAAAAAATTTCTAAGTGGTTAGTCGGCCTCCTTTCCTCATTCTTAGGCACATTTTCTCCCAGTCGCATTAAACATTCTGAAGATTTCTGTCACAAATTCAAAGAAGCACATACCACTTCACAACATAAAATTTTTAAGCTTAGATGTAAAGTCCCTATTCACAAAGAAGTTGGAGATGACATCAGAGGTGAAATTTCACAGATACCCCTTGTGTCACGTGGCGATGGAGACGATGACAAATACAGATATAGACATAGATATATATGATATATATATATATATATATATATATATATATATATATATATATATATATATATATATATATATATATATATAAACTTACACCGAAAACCCATGACAATGGGAACTGCCACATTTCCACTTGCTAAGACAGATATGAACGCCAGCTCAATCACCATAAAATACAGACAGGAAAGCATCGGCTGGAATAATTTATGTGACGTGATTCAATGTTTCCAGCGAAGTGCGACTTAGCGATTCTTTAGTCAGAGAACAGCAAGGCATCATCTGCCACCTTTTTGAGGCTTGCCTTTGTAAACGACCATAAAAGGTCTAAGTACTAATTCGTTATGAATAAACCATTAAAAACTAGATGAAATTAAACGTATTATGAATCGCATAGCGAGCATTTTCAATATCGTTTTTTATGAACCATGACCCGGGGAAACTTTATATCTCTCAATTTAAGATTCATGAAAGAGACATTCAATAACAGATTACTAAAAAATCATAAGACAGGCAAAATCTTTAACTCACAAATCTGGAATAATCAGACAGAATCAATGACTAATTTATGAATCTTTAGAGAAATATTTCCAAAACTCATTATTTACAGACTCAACATTATTCAGAGTTCATTAAACACCCTGATTCAGTACTCATTATTTATGAACCCTTAATTAGGAAGACCCAATAACTCATTACCCAAGAATCCTTCATTAAAAATGTGATCAATAAACATTGCACATAAATCATGAAAGATTGATTCATTAACAAAATGACACAGTATATATCTCAACTTTAAACCACAAAATAATAATATTGTTCGCACTTGTTTTTATGATCTCTCTGTCATGTATTTGAAACGCAGATTACGAAACTGAAATCCTTAGATCACAATATTCAATGGATTCATATGCACAAGCACGTTTCTCTTCCACTGCCTACTTAAGGACATGTCAACTTTCCTTCATAATACTGTAGAGTAAAGATACAAATATCATGACAATACTGCTTGCAGAAGAGAGCCAAATATAATAATAATAATAATAATAATAATAATAATAATAATAATAATAATAATAATAATAATAATAATAGATGAGCGATTCAATGAGGAGTGAAGTCCACAAAAATTTAGGTGGAAATATATAATTTTATAGACTGCTATGACTAGAATAAAAAAATACAGCTCTATCTAACATATTCCTGGAATACAAGAAGGTACCGAAGACAACACAATGTAACTTAGGGTCTCATTAACGATATGAACCATGACTTTTACAGCGTTTCCGTCACCAGAATCACCATTATCTCGTCAACTTGCAGCATAAATGTAGAGGCTGGTTATTTTACATTATCTTCATAGGGCAGCCACATTTGCTGTACCACACGAAGGTGGCCTTTTGGGACCCTGGACAGCAGACCCTGGAATTGCGGAATTCGAGAGATGCATCTCAAATCTCGAACGTGTGCTTTACCTTATATATGTACAGGTGTGTGTGTGTGTGTGTGTGTGTGTGTGTATGTGTGTATATATATATATATATATATATATATATATATGTGTGTGTGTGTGTGTGTGTGTGTGTGTGTGTGTGTGTGTGTGTGTGTGTGTGTGTAATCACGCCATGCCATTGGCGAAAGACTGGTACACAGTATTAGAAGTCGCAAATATATATACTACAAAGACAGTTCTGACGAACATACACAACCGTTTGAGACTACAGATCCCCCACTGACGGGTGTCAAGGAGCTAGTAACTATAATCATATATATATGTATACACAAACACACACACACACACACACACACACACACACACACACACACATATATATATATATATATATATATATATATATATATATATATATATATATATATATATATATATATATATATATATATATAATGTCACAATGCGTACCACGTACCTGGTTATTACACAACTAATTTCAAAAATTCAGAAATTTACCTCTCTTCAGCCAGATACCTGAACTCTCATAAGAATAGGAATTACGACTGAGTACTCTAAAGGTAACAGTGATCCCTTAAAAAACTTATTAATCACTTGAAAAAATCAAACAGTTTGTCAGAATATGTGTAAGGTATCAACAATTAAACTAGAACTATTCTAGAGTAAAAGGGCATCACTCCATCAAATAACTTTAACTGTTTCCCTGGTCTTAATTCACTTTAGCAAAACTAAAAGAACAAAACATGTTTATCACTTTGCCTTATGCACACACAATTAATCCTGTTCACTGGTGGTCAATAAATGAAACACTGCTTTTCTAAAAATGTTAAATGCAAAAATTTATTTTTAAAATCAAAATTTTTAATTAGAATTCACAATCTGAAAAACTTACTATTACTTGAAAGTAACACAAAACTTAATTAAATCTTGAATTAAATTATGAAACAAAACTAATTCACAAAAACTTTAATTTATCAGGAATTTAAATTCATCAAGAAAAATTTAAACTATCAAGAATTACTCAAGATTTGAAAAGAAAATCTTAACAAATGAAAAATTAAATAAAGTATGCGATGTTAAATTACCAAGAAATATTTAAAATGCTATGTAAATAAATGTTATGTCACAAACATAAAAAATGTGAAAATATGAAGAGACTGCAAACAGAAAAAACACACAAAAATACACATAAGATTTATCAATAATAACTTCATTATGGTAAAATTTCCCTAATTTATACAATGGTATTAATAAGTAAAATTCACTTTACCTTACAGAAGTCTGTGAAAACTTTTGTAAAATCACTTGCTGCAGCTGCTTTTCCACAAAACACACTTTTCATAAGGTGCCGTTACACTTTTCCTACCCTCAGATCTCAAAAAAGCTAAGACCAACACCAGTGACCACAATATTCTATGTTAATTAATAATTTCTGCCTTTTGAAGAAAGAAAAAGAGAGAGAGAAAGAGAGAGAGTGAACCAGGCAGGTAGGTCTCAAGAATAAGAATGAAACAGATTTCAGAATTCCAGTATCACATGAAACAATTACATGACATCATTAAGGCATTTTGGTTATGAGATACCAAAAGAGAAATTTCTAGAAGGAAGGTGACATCACTCCAGCAAAACGTTTTGAATACAATCGGGACATGCTACTCTTTCTCTCAAAGCGGCATATGTGACCAGAGCCATGTATGTAACATTGTGAAATCACTCGTACTCTTTTCGTATGGGACAAGGCTTTTACAGAAACATTTACACGATCGAAACATACTGCAATCGGCTAATTATGACTGATGTGTTCTATAAACAAGACGAAAAACTGAGTTGATTTCCTGAACGAATCAGCAATTGTTATTCCAAACTGTCCTCACGTTAACCCAAAACAAAGAGCTCTCTCTTATCTCAACTGATGACAATTGAAATGAAACAAGTTCTCACTAGGACACACGTGTTCCTTATACTACACTTATGTTATTAAGTCATCTAAAGCATTAATTCTTTTGAGATCTTCTGATATTTCAATAATTATTATTATTACACATAATACAAGATAAATAAAAGAGTGAATATATCAAAATTATAGAAGGATATATGTATTACAAGGCAACATCATGAAAATAATAAATAAATAAATATATATATATATATATATATATAATATATATATATATATATATATATATATATATATATAATATATATATATATATATATATATATATATATATATAAAATATAAATTATATATATATATATATATATATATATATATATATATATATATATATATAGTATAAACTAAAAGTAAATTACATGCAAATGCATCCATACCAAGTCTATATTCCCGTACACAAGAGAATATAACTATAAATGAATATGGAAGATTTGTTTCGTCCGGTTTTATGTGGTTAACCTGACAGAAAGTGAAATGAAAGTTCCTTCAACATCATTATTTCGACAAACACCGGATGGTCGGACTAGTAATAATTTATTCATAACCTCCAAACCAAATCCGTGTATTACGAATCTCCCTCATCCGAAAAAAATCAGAACCGATGCAATGAAAAGCATAAAGTAATTTTTAAATGAATATCCAAATTTTAAAGGCTGTGTTCATTTTTGAGAAAAAGATGACTTTTAATATCCAAATTTTACAGGCTGTGTTCATTTTTACTAAAAAGGTGACATTTTTAAATGAGTATCCAAATTTTAAAGGTGGTGTTCATTTTTGAAAAAAGATGACATTTTTATAACGACAGGCATTTATCCCAACACTTCAATGGAAACCACTTTTAGGGTGTTTGTGTTTTTCGATATTAATTTTCCATTCTCAAGTGTAGAATTAACGCAAATACAAATATGTTCTTCAACAGAACTGTGTGACAATACGTTCATGATAGTCTACTAGTAATGGTATACGTAAAGTTGGTTACAAGTGTATACACATGCAGCAAAGGCCTGAGTAAGAGTCAGTGTCTACAAACTTACTAATTTATTCAGACAAAAACAAACAGACAGGTCAATAACTCTTGCAAGTCGAAATGTAGCGTCCAACACTTGGCGAGCGAAAACAGAGGTCACCACACAATCATTTGTTTACTTACAGATGAATATATACATATAAACTGATATACAAGGCATGACTGAGGCTACGGTACACATGACTGAAATGCTGACAATGTAATGCGTACGGTAATGAAGATGCATTTGACGGGACAATAATATGAAAGAAGATATATGTATAAAAGATGTGTGACATATGCTGTGTTTCTTGCATCCGCGTGTTTTGCATGCCAAGATGATGTTGTGAGGAGATTAGCAAGCCAGGTGAGATGACGTTTGTGGGGTCCACGTGGTCCCTACAGGACTCCCCCCTTGGGGAGGCCTATGGTTTTAGGCTAGTGTCTGGGATGTATGCTGGCTTTAGGTAGTCGATGGAGACCCATGTTGTCCTGCTGTCCACTGTCATTTAGTAGGCTTTGTGTCGTCTCTGGATGATACGGTATGGTCTCGACTAGGCTGGGGAGAGGGGGTGCTGTGCGCATCTACTCGGATGAATGCATATTTCGCGTTCTGCAGCTGGCTGGGGATGTAAAATTTTCTGGTCACGTTGCAGGTCATCTTGGCTGGTTTTACCGCTTTTCGGGTGTCGGATGGGGATGTTGGGCTTGTTTGATCTTGAAAGACATCTGCTGGCAATGTTAGTGCTTACCTGCATAGGACTTCTGCTGGAGATGTGTTAAATGCTGTGTGCGGTGTCGTTCTTAGGCCCAGTAAGACCCACAGTAACTCCGTTCTTCAGCTCCCGCCTTGACATCTGGCAGTGTGATGCTTTCAGCGACCAGCATAGACTTTTGATGTTGCTGTTAGCTTCTGGATTGTAGGCCACTGTGTGTGTTACCTTTGTCCCCAAACTGTCTGCGAGGGCATTCCACAGGGCAGACATGAAGTTGGCTCCCCTGTCGCTCATGGTGATCTGCGGGACTACATATCACCTGACCCATCCAATGAGGGCTTTCACTCAGCTTTCCGCCGTCTGGTGCTGTTATCGGTATTGCTTTGGGCCACCTGGTATTTCAGTCAATGATGGTGAACAGGTACCTGTGCCCCTTGGAGGGGGTAGGGGTCCCACTATGTCGACGAGGATGTGGGCGAGTCGGCAGTGTGTTGTGTGGAACTCTCCTATCCCGCTTTCTACGTGTCATGTGATTTTTGATGTCTGACACAGGATGCATTCTCTTGTCCAGTTTTTTATGACATTTTTCATTCCCCACCAGATGTACTTATCTGATATGATTTGGGCAGTTGGCCGGCCTGATAGGTGGGACAGGTTGTGGGCGAGTATGAAGACTTCTTCTGAGGCCCTTTGGCAGGTAGGGGTGAGGGCGTCCAGTACTCGTTTCGCAGGTGATGGTTGTCTCTCCACTGTTGACTGACAGGTCACACCATGGAAGGGTGGGGTTGTCCTGCCACAGTCACTGTAGGTCTGCGTCGTCTCTTTATGCTTTTGCTATTTCGGGATAGGCTATCCCGAGCTGGATGGCGTTGATGCAGTTTCTTGATAGTGCGTCTGCCATGGTGTTTGCTGAACCCTCCAAGTATTTGCTGGTGCAGGAGTGTTCAGCTATTGCTGACAGGTGCTGCTGTTGCCATGCTGACCATGTGACTGCTGACTTTGTGAAGGCGTGCACCAAGGGTTGATGGTCTGTGCACGATGAACTGTCGTCCCTTGAGCATGTGGTGGAAGTGGTGGACGGCTCTGTAGACTGCTAGAAGCTCCCTGTCGAAAGTGGAGTATTTCTGCTCTGGTGTTGTTAGCTTCTTGCTGAAGAACATCAGCGGACAACAACTATCAGCTATGTCTTGCTCTAGTATCGCACCCATCGCCATGTTACTTGCGTCTGTTGTCAACGTGAGGGACCTATGGGGTAGAGGAATATTTAGTGTGGTTGCAGAGGTTACTGCTTTTTTTGCTAAGAGATGGATTACCTTGATTTTCTGACCAATCTAACTTTTTCTGTTTTCCTTGTAGGCACTGATATATCAGGCTCATAATTTTAGCAAAGTTAGGGATGAATCTATGGTAATAGTTTAGTCGTGAAAATTCTTGTACTGCTTTAATTGTTGTTGGTTTTGGGAAGTCAGTGATTGCTTTTACTTTTTCTGGTAGGGGTTTTGCCCTCTGGGCTTACTTGATGTACTAGGAAATCCGTTTTCTTTGCCCATTTGCATTTGTCTTCCATTACTATTATTCTGTTGCCTTTGAGTATTTGCAGTACTTTTTTGAAGTCTTTTAAGATGTTGCTTGAGGTTGGGGCTAAATATGAGGATATCATCGATATAGACCACACAGAATGGAAGGCTGCCAAGCAGTTCGTCCATCAGTCTTAGGAAGGTTGCCCTGCATTGCTTCTGGGTTGTGGAGCGTGAATGGAGGCAGACGTATGGAGCGGCGGCGATGGTCTCGCTAGAGAGGCTGGCATTGTTGGGGTTGGCTGGGTCAGTCATCTACGTGGTCACAAATGGAGTGAAGGCATGAGTAAGAGTCAGTGTCTACAACCTTACTAATTTGTTCAGACAGCAAACAGACAGGTCTATAACTCTTGTGAGCAGAAATGTAGCGCCTGACACTAGGCGAATGAAAACAGAGGTCACCACACAATCATTTGTTTGTTGACAGATGAATATATACATATAAATTGATATACAAGGCATGATTGAGGCTATGGTACATATGGCTAAAAAGCTGGCATTGTAATGTGTATGGTAATGAAGATACATTTAACATGATACATGTATAAAAGTGCTGTTTCTTGTGTCCACGTTTCACACGTCGAGATGTTGCGAGGAGATTAGCGAGCCAGGTGAGATAATGGTGTGTGGGGTCCATGTGGGACTCTAAACACATTTTATACACACGAATGTATATACAGACAACCCACACAACCATATATATATAATATATATATATATATATATATATATATATATATATATATATATATATATATATATATATATATATATATATATATATATATAATATATATAGTATATATACTAGCTGACCAACCTGGCACTGCCCAGGAAAACCCTGAAGGACTCTGAAAATTTTCCTGCACCTCCTTGTACTAACTGTCCCAATTATCCATGAATTACTGTGCTGACTGTCCCTTTTGCAAACATTGCTGTTCTGGCTGTCCCATGTATCTAGGTATTACTGTGGTGACTGTTCCTTTCATTCAGAAATTACTGTACTAACTGCCCCTTTTTATCCAAATATTACTGTGCTGACTGTTCCTTTTATCCAGACACATTACTGTGGTGACTGTCCCATCTATCCATGTATTATTGTGATGACAATCCCTTTTATCCATGTACAGCTGTGCTGACTGTCCCATTTATCCAGGTATTACTATATTGACTGCCCCTTTATCCAAGTATTACTGTAGTGACTGTCCCATTTATTAAGTATTACCGTGGCGACTGTCCCATTTAACCAGATATTACAGTGGTGGCTGACCCTCTTATCCAGGTATTACTCTACTGACTTTCCCAATTATCCAAGTATTACTGTACTGACTGTTCCTTTTATCCAGGTATTACTGCGGTGACTCTCCCAATCATCCATGTGTTCCTGTGCTGACTGTCCCATTCATCCAGGTATTACTATGCTGATTGTCCCTCTTACCCAGGTGTTAATATGCTGAATTCCCCTTTTATCGAGACATTACTGCAGTGACTGTCCCTTTTACACAGGAATGACTGAGGTGATTGTCCCATATATTCAGATATTACTGTACTGTCGATCCCTTTTATCCAGGTGCTACTGTGCTGACTGTCCCTTTTATCCAGGTATTACTGTGGTGACTGTCCATTTCACCGAGACATTACTGTAGTGACTGTCCATTTTATCCAGATATTACTGTGGTGACTGTCCATTTTATCCAGATATTACTGTGGTGACTGTCACCCAGATATTACTGTGGTGAGTGTCCCATTTATCCAGACATTATTGTGCCGTCTGTCCCTTTTATCCAGGTATTACTGTTCATACTGTCAATCTTGTCCAGGTATTACTATTCATACTGTCCATCTTGTCCAGGTATTACTGTGGTGACTGTTCATTTTATCCAGGTATTACTGTGGTGGCTGTCCAATTTATTCAGGTATTACTGTGCTGGCTTTCCCTTTTATCCAGGTGGTATTACTGCGGTGAATGTCCCATTTATCCAGGTATTACTGTACTGTCTGTCCCTATCATCCAAAGATTCCAGCACTTACTGTCCCTTTTATCCAAGTATTGCAGTGGTGACTGTCTCAACCTTGATGCAGAATTATTAATCACAGGAAAGAAATGCATTTTCAACATTATATTTCTATGGAATCGAGTACATGAAACGAGGTATGATAAACCCGTAGAGTTTATTTACCACAAGTTACAAAGGAAAAGGGGTAGGGGAAGCGGGGGGTACGGGTTTCAAACCTACCGTATTATCTAAGTTGGGTCAAATAATGGCCAAGTGCCAAATTATATATATATATATATATATATATATATATATATATATATATATATATAGTATATGGCAGCTAAAGAATATATCGCCCCATTCACCCGTCCCAAGATAAGTAGTTCGCTGTATCCCTTACCGTTCCAACCCCTTGGCCCTAATGAAGACACCTCTTGGGAAGACCCATTTCCTCTCTCAAATACCGACGACAGTAATATGTCTAAACGCATGTTAACGTAACTGGCAATTAAATGAGAGAATAGATTGCAGCCTTCATGTAGCTCGCATCGAAGATGATCGCAGTTATCGACACAAAAAAAAATTATATATATATATATATATATATATAATATATATATATATATATATATATATATATATATATATATATATATATATATATATATATATATATATATATATATATATATATGTGTGTGTGTGTGTGTGTGTGTGTGTGTGTGTATACTGTTTTATTTTTCACAATATGAAATCAGAATGTAGATCTTGTTTGTATCAAGATACGAATGATATTGCTTTTCATTATACAAGCTGCAAAATAGATAATATATTTGGACAACATTTTTACCTCAAAATTCTGGCACTTTTGATGAAAATCTCGTATAACGAACCCTTGGGCAAAAGCGATTACCATTCCAATATTGCAAGAGCTCAGCTCATTTCAAATGTCGTTTGAAGAGAATATTAACGTTCCCAAGCTAATCAACTCCTATTTGATGTCAAGACGTTGCACAGACTTTATCAAAGGTCAAAGTAATGAATAATAATAATAATAATAATAATAATAATAATAATAATAATAATAATAATAATAATAATAATAATAACAACTCAGGAACAGCCAAACAAGCGTTATAGTGAACATCTTTATTCTATAGGGACGTTTCGGCTTCAAGATATTCCGTCATTTTCAACCTAATTAAGAGACAAATCACCAAAATATAAAATTATATATGTTTCGGTGTTTTCTCTATTTAGGTAGAAAATTGCTTGATGTGTTGAAGCCGGAACGTCCCTATGGAATAAAGATGTTGACTATAGCTCTTGCTTGGCTGCTCCTGATGAGGAACAATGTATAGCAACCATTTTAATAATAATAATAATAATAATAATAATAATAATAATAATAATAATAATAATAATAATAATAATAATAATAATATACCTGAGGGAATTTTAGAATTGCTTCAGTTCTGAAAGCTCTTAAAACACATTTTTTAACGTATATCCAACACTGACAAATCCCCTCTAATTTCGGCACCTTACTATTTTTCACTCGTGAAATATTTATGCACTTGAACTCATTTCGACGTTTACTTAAAAACAGTAGTCAAAACCATTAAAATGCCTTTGCCCTTCTTTAAAACCTTTTTTTTTGTCGTTCAGGTTCCCGTAAGGGGGGGGGGGGAGAGGAATGTAGCAGTGACACAGGAGATGCTTTGGAAAATTCGTTTTCTTTGAACTGTCTGCAGTTATTTGAAGTTACAAGCTCAAGCAGAATAGGAATTACTCGAGAACATTTGGGAACTATTGAAACAATCTTATAACTCAACACTGTTTTAAAGACAGAAGTCTTAGAAAAAAATCACCAAAATTGCGGTTTGCCAAAATTGGTATTTTTACCTTTGTTTTGCTATAAAGAAATCACAAGGTACAACATCGACGTCTCCAATGAAAACCTTCATCTTCCAATGTTGCCACCGAGGCAATGCCATTTATTTTGTTGCCAGTGGTTCATAATACTCGCTCGCTCGCTCGCGCTCTCTCTCTCTCTCTCTCCAAAAAGGGTAATATCGAATTTGGATATGTTCTTAACTTTAATAAAAAGTCACTGTCAAAAGGCTTCCTACTTGTGGTCTCTCGGAGTCCTAATTAGAGATTCAGTTACGTGGTTTCCTTTAAATAGTTTCTCTTAACTTCAATCTGCTCTCTTATCTTCTTAATTCCATCTCTCAATTTATCAAGACACAAATGCCGGAAACTGGTGAAACCCCGTTTTAAACTAAATTCATGTGCTTGTACATTATAAATTCTGCCTCGTTGCGACCAACCCGACTCCTTTGCATCAACAGGCACACATCAGAATTAACGGATTTGGCCTAAGAAATTCTGGCTTGCTCAGGAATCGAATCAGGGACCTTTACATATACATAATGTCAAAGAAATGTTCTTAATCTCTTACTGTATAGCTTGGTGCTGCATATTTGTATGTTTACGGGAAAAATACAGAAAAATGTTGCCGTTCTACCTTCAACTCTCTCTCTCTCTCTCTCTTGCTGATCCTTCGGTAACTATTCATCTCCGGTACAGAGATGGAAAAAAATTTTGTCATATCCTACAACCGGGAAAGGAAATCTAATAATTGGGATATACCTATTTTTACTAAGGAAATGACTGCTCCTACGTGAAAAATAACAATCCTTACTGAGGAAAAACTATTCTTGCTAGTAAAAGATTATCTTGCGAAATGTCTACACTGGTTGGAAAACACCTCTATTCCGATATATCTTACTCTAGCAATAAACTTCTTACTTGGGAAATACACATTCCGCCGGGAAGCAAGTTCTCTTACTCTCTAGTCACTCTTCCACTTGGTGTTCAAAAATGTCTCCACATGTAATGGATAGCAATAATGAAGGAAACAATGAAATTTAATGTTTATAAAATGCCTCTCTACCCAAGTATTTATGAGAGTTACATTACGGGTGTAAGAAGTCCAGACATTCTTTAAATAATGTAAAGTAGAACGCCACTTCCTTTTCAATGCAGACTACCATACACACAAAAAAAGGAGTATTGTATAATACCCCACATTTAAGAAAGACATCAATTAAAAAAAAAAAACACATCAGCAGTTGTGATTCTAGCTTCCATTTGCACAACCCCGACCCTTTCTCTGCAAGAAAACAAAATAGCCACTAGCACAGGCAATATGAGTATTTTTGTTTACATTGATATCCAAAAGGGTTTGCGACCCATGAGGAGGAGAAACCTAGGGACTGAGTGATACACAACGATAGAACGGCTTCTCTAGAGGAACGAGGTTAATGGACTGGGTAAAGAATTACTCAGCTTGGGGTGCTTCGATGACTTACTAGTTCATTACAGAAAAGAAAGAAATAAAAATCACAAGTTTGTCAATCACTTCACTCAATCTGATCTGGCTGATCGTGATGCTATTCACAGCTGCTCGTGCGAAGAAGTTCCACAGTGGGTGATGATGAATTTTTCAGTTTAGTTTCCATCTGTTGGACTTAGTTTGGTTACTAATCAAGGTAATCGGATGCCTGAATTTGACTTCGTTTATAACCAAGTATTTTTTGTGGTCCTCTCAAATGACCTCTTTTAACACGGCTTTCCTACAGACTACAAACCGACGAGTTCTACTTTCCTCTCGTACTTAAAGTGTCTGTCTGGTGTTGCTGGTGTGGCTGCTCTTGCCTGTTCTGCTTGTATTTTCTCTCCTTCCTATGGACACATTATAAGTGGGGTTCCTTAAGGCAATTGTATGAGGTTTGTATGTTCCCTTTTGCAAAAATGACTAAGCATGTATCCTTGAATTCTCTTGGTTTCCATTTCAGCTTTTATACATTGCTTAAAGGTTGCAAACAACTAGGATAATCAAATTTACATTTTTCTCTTGACGACAACTCCCAAAGTAGATTAAACTTTATACGTACTTTTTCAAGTCCAAAGTAATCTGCCATTTTTTGACCAATCATTCACCAGGTTTTTCAGGTCTTCTAGCACTTCTTGTAGTGCTGTAACATAATCACCTCTGATACCTAGTTTTGTGTTAACAGCAAACTTGCTTCTTTTATCAGTCATCTTTAAGTACAGGTCGTCGGTGTAGATCAAAATATCAAAGGATAACGCACTGAATCTTGAGGCACACCACTTGTGACTTTTTGCAAACGAAACAGTCCCCGGATGACAACTCTCTTCTATGTTACACAGACAATCTTCTATCCAGTTTCTTACTTCAGTCGTAGCAAGAATTTTTCCAACATATTACATGTTATTGCTGCCTACTTCTCTTTTACATAAGATCATATAGTACAATAAATTCTTGCAATAATAACATATACACGACATAACAGACTCTTAAATAGTACAAAAATTCCTAAAAACAATGAAAAGAATTTACATATAAAAAGAAATTATATTTCACAACGAATAATTCTTTGCAGTCACGCAGTGACACTAAAAAATCAAATTTCATGTCTGCGTGCCTGTGTACGTACATGCAGGTAAGCAGGAATGAACGTGTTAAATCTGAAATGAATGACACTCAAAGATTCACGCACCTGGAATGCTCAACGTCGAATTTCAATCGACCGTTACGGTGTCCAGTTGCATAATCAGAGAGAGAGAGAGAGAGAGAGAGAGAGAGAGAGAGAGAGAGAGAGAGAGAGAGAGAGAGAGAGAGAGCGAGCTCAATAACATATGGCTGACTTTAATTGGGAACCTTCATTCCCTATAATCCGTGATAATCTCCACAACACCTGGTCTTTCTTTCCCTCAACATGAAACGAGGTTTTAAGGCCACTGTCACCAGTCTGTGGAATGATGAAGGGAGGAACATATGAGAAGGAAATCCATAAGTGGAATGCGGGGGGGGGGGCGTTAAATGGAAAGGGTTAAGAAAAGGAATGAGGATACTTAAACTATGACAAGATACGTCTGCTAGGAAGGTCGATGTCTTACCAGACGAAAGTGTGCATATATATATATATATATATATATATATATATATATATATATATATATATATATATATATATATATATATATATATATATATATATATATATATATATATATATATATATATATGAGAGAGAGAGAGAGAGAGAGAGAGAGAGAGAGAGAGAGAGAGAGAGAGAGAGAGAGAGAGAGAGAGAGAGAGAATTATATCAAATGTCATTTTCATCTAACTCCCAGGAGAGCAAAATGACCAAATTACACAATTACGACTACAAACACGGTAGGACTACCAGAACATTTCGAAACACGTGCGACTGTTTCGCAAAAGAATGATTAAATTCAGAACGCCAAGATACCGAAGAAAAAATAATTCTAGAAATTAAAATCAACATAAAAACGTCAAGCTTGCCCCCTCCCCCTCCCCCACCCAAAAAAAGAAAAAACCATGTCAACAAGTTGCGAAAGGAACGCTACAAGCAGCTTGTGTGACTTCAATCATCCATTTTCTAACTTCACTTTGAAAAATGCGATGTCTAACGTATATCCAACTCCTTCTCGTTGTTGAACAGCAGACTCCCGGCACGTTTGCAAGATGACTGCCACATCAATCTAAACTACACGAGGAAGCTGATACCCAAAGATATTATTCATGTATAAGGTTTCATAAGTCCTTTTAATCCAAATTCATATTCCCCTTTCGACCAAGTGACTAATACATAACATCTACAAATACACATCCCAACTGTCATTTAAAGTACACAATTACCTACCTAATTTTAAAGCCTACTTGATAGTTCATTTCCCTGTTCCCCCTCCATTTAACTCTTCATTTAGTGGGGCCGAAATCCACGCATAAATCCATCAGTTAATTTCAGATACACTACTGTTACCCAGACGAACACGTTTTTTCTTTATTTAACCTAGTGGGTAACGCTTTACTAATGTAACAATTCAACGTATCAGCCTCCTGTCTGACAATGAAATCAGAATTTAACTAAACGAATCGTTATTCTCCAGTTGCAATTATAATGACATATGGACACTGATAACGCACTTCTGACAATAAAATTGGTTACTAGTGATTAAAAATAAATTACTCAACCCAGTCCTACGTTGACAGAAATCTAGATGATGTTCCTTCGCAAAAATGTTACAACAACACTGAAAACGTGACAAATACAACACTAACGCAACATATTTGCGTATAACAGCAATACATTCGGAAATTTATTGAGTCTCTTTAAACAACAGATAAGAGACCAGTTTCAAAGGGAGTTTTTTTCTAGGCCAATTCGGAAAAACAAATAATTCAATTAAAAACGCCTCAATTTTCGCCAGTACAGTTTTTTCTTTTTTCTTTGCGAGGTGCGCCTATGCTCCAAGTAATCTGGTAAAACTTTTAATGAGGAAATTCCCACTTCACCAACTTTACAAGTAATACTTCTAGAAAGGAACATTCAATTCCCGGTTGATGAAAGATTCACCAAAGTAACTTAACAGCATATACAATCCTTTCATTAGTTACCCGAGGCAATTTTCAGAATCTTTTCAATCTTCATCAAACTTCGGGTAATTTAACAAAATATCAAAGTCCCTAACGTCGCACCATTCACCTTTGTGAGAATTTCTATCTATAATTTAGTAATCCGGAACACCGTAATTGCAAAGTTAGATTTATATTCAAGCATTAACCTTACGAGCTGAGATGGGATTCCTCTCTTGCTCTGGGGTACAATACATAAAGTATACTAACAACATCGAGACGTTCTCAACTTCTGCTGATAAAGAAAATTCTAACAGCCATTAGAAGACCTTTATCATCACCTACGTTTACTCAAAATAAAAATGTAACATCCGATAAAAACTATGCAATATCATCCTACTTCTAATGGAACTATTATTTCGGGCCTGGTATCACTTTGGCCAGTCTAACATCATGATTATTCTCCTCAACGCAACATGGCATTCCTTACGACCTCAGTGGGGTTGATAATTCTAGCTCTGTTGGGAGAAGACGTTCCATCACAAATTGAACAATTTTCCAATCTGTACGAAAGGGTGCGTCCACATAACGGTAGAATATGCCGAACACACGTCGGTAACTAATAGCATAAGGAATAGTTTGCAAATAACTCAAAGACCTAAAATGCAAAACGAAGCTTTGTTAAATGCTGGATAATCGTAAGAAGCACTGGTTAGGAGTAACACTAAGTCGCTGACTTGTAATCCACCTGTTTATGTGATTAATAAACGACGTGTGTTATCACATGCTTTACTACTAGGGATACAACGTTAAGAATGTAAAAAATGACTCGAAAGAAAAGAGCTTCACAATATCCGTACCATGGTATAATGTATGGGAGTTCTAACCATAACCAAAAATGAAACTCATTTTCCTCCCTTGTCGATTCGATGATTAGTTTGTCCCAAGAAATACCAAAACTAATTATTAAAACAATCACTAATCTTCCTGCCAGTGCAATAAAAAAATACAATCGATCTTATCTAAAGACATCTCCCGTTTGGGAAATTTTTCGTGTCATGACGTGTCAACCCCTGTAATTCGTTCAAAACTATTTTCGTCAAATATTTCGGGAGAAAATGTTTCGTGTTACTGCTCGCAGGAAGGTAGTCA
>JANJGK010005592.1:0-2500 GCA_039081455.1 Macrobrachium rosenbergii | reverse complement strand
CCTTGCCGTCTAATATGGTTCAAAGCCAAAGCAAAAATGTTACCGCCGGTGGCCTTGTGTTTCCCTATGCCACTCTTTGCACGCACTGAAATGAAACTGCTGCGTGCATTGAAACCTATTGCCAACAGCATGATAAGTATCTGGCACACAATGACCTCGCGTGCGAAGCCAATCTTTATGACTACTGCTGTGTCTACTGCAGGCTTTTTCCCATCCACGAACACGTACATTACATACTTAGGGTGTACTTGGAGCATGGCTTACCCACGCAGACTTAAACACACATTTTCAAAACTTCCCTGAAAGTAGGAAACCAACAAGAGGAAACATACAGTAAGACGAACGAAGAGAAAAGCAATTTAAATGATACACACACACACACACACACACACACACACACACACACACACACATATATATATATATATAATATATAATATATATATATATATATTATATATATATATATATATATATATATAATATATATATAAACATTGATCAAAATAGTCTGTCGGTATTGATGCTGTACTGAATGAAGTATATACAGGAAAACGACATCAGAGTTACAATGGAGAGTACCTGAAGGTAGACCAGGACATGTGACTGCGAAAAAAAAAAAAAAAAAAATTGTGGAGGGGGGTTCAGTGCTGACTGAAGGTGCCGGTGCAAAGAGAGCGGTTGAATGAAGACGAGTGAGCAGTGACATTAAACAAATTCTTGGTCTGAACAGAAAGCCAGGTTAAACGTTCACCGAGAACGAGAAAAGAAGGATACCAGCTGCAGAATGGGCTACGTACTGTATATGTGAAAAAGACAGTCCGACATTATCAAGTTAAAACAAGGTGTCGTTGTTCAAAAATACATAAGCTAATTCCTGAAGGAAATTCAACATCATCACTCCGTTTTCTAAAATTAAACAATCTGAAACTTCCCTGTTTTCAAGTTGTCACGAAATACAAAGTAAATTCATATGTAAACACCAAATATGGAATTCATAAGGCACTTCGTCAGGGAATTTAGTACTTAAAAATTTACTGTTTTATGAAAAATAATGATACCCAGACAGGCAAAAGTCAAACTACGAACCTGCAGGTAGCAACCACATTTATATTAACAGCTGAACACTTGAGTGACATACATAATGTAAAACACATTTATAATTGTGTGTGTGTGTGTGTGTGTGTGTGTATGTATGTATGTATGTATGTATGTGTATATATATATATAATACTATATATATATATATATATATATATATATATATAATATATATATGTATATATATATGTATATATATATATATTGTGTGTGTTAGAGAGAGAGAGAGAGAGAGAGAGAGAGAGAGAGAGAGAGAGAGAGAGAGAGAGAGAGAGAGAGAGAGAGAGACTAGCACTCGTTCCCTCCAACAGAGTTACATTCAAAATACATAACCTGTGACTGAAATGAGGTAGAGTGGATTGTGGAATGGGGAAGTGCAGAGATTACCGTAGAGGAGGAGGAGGAGGAGGAGGAGGAGGAGGAGGAGGGAGGAGGAGGAGGATGCGGGAGTACAGTAGATACAGGAGCTGAGTAAGGACCAAAGGAGAATATTCCTCACAATTAATTCAGCGCCTGGCGCTCAAGCAATTCCTGCTTCGCTCTTTATGGCCACCCATTAGCCTGCAATACACAGCCTTCGACGTGATCAGCCCTGAAATATCTGTGGGCGGCGTCACGTCACATCGATTCCCGGGTATTATCATCACGGGATTAGAGAAAGTCAGGACGCTGGCGGATAGGGATATATGTAGGCAGTAAAGAGTCAGTTATAAACGGGTCAGAATCTATTTCGAAAGAGCGCACGAAAATCAATAAACAATATGGTGTTTATGGCGAGAAGAATGTTCAACATAACCGGAAGAACTGTTTAGGCAATAAAATTAAAGTGAAATTTTCATAGACAGGTTAATTCTAGTCACAGTATCGCGCTTAAAATTATACACAACTCCTACACTAAACCATCAGATTTTCTGCGCAACCTTCAGCGTTTCTTCAGACCAGCCACCGTCAAACCAGTTTCGGTCCTTGGTAAACGAATCTGAGAACCAAACATCTTTATCACTGGAGAACCACAGATCTTTATCACTTCAAAAACCTGCTAAATGAAAAATCCCGCTGGACTGACTTTAAAAAAGGCGTCCCAAGGCAACAGGGTGGAAACCAGAGCGAAAAGAAGTGCCAAAAATACAACAACTTTCCAACTCCCTTCAATTACAAGCAGGGAAACGAAAAAATGTCAGGAGCGTTCTGCATTTTTAAGGCTTTCAGACGACGAGAGAGAGAGAGAGAGAGAGAGAGAGAGAGAGAGAGAGAGAGAGAGAGAGAGAGAGAGAGAGAGAGAGAGAGAGCTTTGTAACAAAACTTCCACACAGCAAGTGTTTAGCGAGAAAGTTGGAAGATAATAATGGCGGTGTCAGTATGTGCTGTAAGACGGGGGTTTGAACCATATTTACGAGTA